>CM046832.1:15300400-15441107 GCA_025618425.1 Heliocidaris tuberculata | reverse complement strand
CTCCCTCTATCTAACTTCAAGAAGTCAACTGAAAGGATTTCTGGGGACGGATGCAAGAAGATGTCGCCGGGGTGGGCGAACACTCGAGTAGGGGCTTTTGCAGTCACGCATCTCCAGCACCTCTTAATGTGCTTCCTCACATCATGGTGTAACCCCGGCCAAAAACATCTCTTGCGGAGAAGCTCTGTGGTTCTATGGATCCCTTGATGTGCCCATTTGTCGTGTGCTGCTTCTAACAACATGAGTTGCAGACATGTAGGCACTAGCAGCTGTCTAATCTTGCCTACAACAGAGTCATCTACTACTCGATACAGAACTCCTCTGTGTTCAGTCAACTTTGACCACTCTTTGACATACCCACTCAGTCCTGGAAGATTCTTATCATACTCTTGACCTTGCCTCCACTTGGAACTCCACATGTTCCATACTTCTTTCAGTACCTTATCATTCTTCTGCATGGTACTCAAATCTTCATGAGAGTATGATGGTAGAACACTCGATACTGGATCGTTCTTGGTCAACAGGTCGTTAAGTACTGGCGTCTTCTGGGCATTTACCTCGACATCTGCTCTCATCACTAAGCAAGAGGCAATCTCTTGAAGTCCAGTCTTCAGTTCTTCAGTCCGAACAGACCCGATGTGAACATCAGTTTCACTTGCTTGCTCTTGATTACTGGTATCTTTCTTCAACCGATCATACAGTGGCTTGTATTCTGCTATGCGTTGCAATATGTTAGAGCCAAGAAGGATGGGGTACCTCATATGTTCCACAGTAGACGCTCGATCTGACACTACCAGAAAATTACCCATCAATTCTTCTCCTTTCACCTTGATTGGTAACTCAACGTAACCTACAATAGGCAACTCTACGCCTCCAACACCAATCACATGTAGGAAGATTCCTTCACTCTTCTGAAGCTCTCCAACATGACACTTCAGCTTGTTCTCGTACAAGGACACTGGTATGATGGATGCTTCTGCTCCTGTATCTACTACACAGCCAATCTCTACTCCTCCAATAAGGATGTTACAGCATGGACTTTTAGCAACAAATCTCTCTACTAGTTTAGTCTTCTCCTTCAACTCTGCTGATCCCACAGTCCCCAAGTTTGCAGTTGGTGCAGAACGAGATGTAGGAGATGTAGGATGAGTACTAGTTTCAGACGTAGGATGACTACTAGCTTCACTCTTCGCTGGACACACTCTGCCCATATGACCTGTCTGATAACAGTTGAAGCAGACCACCTCCTCTGTACAGTCTTTCTTGGTGTGCCCTTCTTTAAGACAGTTGTGACACTTGAGTTTCTTCTTTTTGAACTTCTGTGAAGTATGAGTATACTCAGCAAGAGCCTGGACACTCTTGGCAATTTGAGCCACTTCCCTTCTGAGGTCTGCCAATTCATCTTTGACATCTGACTGTTCTCTTTCCTTCTCTTGCTTGGGAAAATTGAAACACATGTCCGCACGTTCTGCGTATACTTCATGGACTCGTGGTGAACTTCTGGGTTCTTGACCAGCGAAAAATTCGAGTACTTCAGACCTCATGTCAAGAAAACTCTGACTCTTATTAGACAGTTCAATTCGTCTCAACTCCCGTTGTACCCACTTTTCTTTTGCCCCACAAACGAAACGTTCCTTCAGTGAGCTGTTCTTTAGCCTTTTCAAAGCATCCTTATCTTCTGCACTAGGAGCAGCTTTCTCCATGCGATCGTATAACCTCATCAAGGCCCGGCTATAGTCGGCCAAACTCTCTCCTTCTTGCTGTCGTCTGTTGTAAAAGGATTGACTTAGAGAAGGTACCGACTCTGACGCTGCAAACAGAGACTGTAAAACTCTGATGACTTGATCACTATCCTTTCGCACATCCTCATCTCGGCACAAGACCTCCTCCTTGGCAACTCCTGCCAAATGATCGACGAGCGCCTGTGCTTTCGCCTCTCCAGACAGCTGATAATGGGTAGTGTAACTGTGAAAATCTTCAAGCCACTCTTCTAAAGATAAGTCTCCGGCGACTTTGGGTGGGCCCTGAAACTTGCTTAACTTCACTGGTGGAGGAGCACGTTGAACACTCAAGCCCTGCAATGCCTGGGTAAGGGCTGACATCATTTCCTCTACAGACTGTGACATCGTTACAAGGGCTATATTGTCTCTACAAAGGGGAAAGAAGGTCAGTACATGTACAAAGTGGTGCAAATCAATATACAACAATTAAAATCAATTTAGCTCTTAATTAAGATCAACTAAACCACCTTAAACTTATACCGAAAGTCCATGTGTTGACCTTTCACTCTCCAAAGTGAAACGTTGATCCCATCTTGGATGTGTAAGACCTCATCGCTGATCTCTGGACGGTAGACCTCAAACGCTGACCTCTGGGTTGGTCGCTGACCTCTCGACGGTAGACCTCAAGCGCTGACTTTGGGGTTGGTCTGTCATGATCTGATGATCTGATGATCCGGCTATCCCATCTTCGTCGCCATTTTGTCGTGGGGTGGGTTGGATTAGATACCCTGGGTTGTACCATATTAGGGAACAGAACTTTGGAAGAAAGCTCAGGAACACCAGATCTTGGCTTCTTAGATTTTATTGAAGCATGACAGAAGTAGAGTATACAAAACGAAAACAAAAACCCTGCAATAAACAGAGAAAAAGAACACATGATGAATAACACCATTCCAAAATACATTGTATCATATGCATCACACAAGTACATAATAAACTGTAAATGTTAAATATGATACAATTTCCACCAATGTCTTATAAAACTCAAACATTGCTATTGTAAAGGCACATGTATTAATTTCTATCAGTTATCCATTATATTGAATTACATGCATTCTCTATAAACAATTAGATATTTACTTTATCTTTCATCTCTAAATCAATTGTCAAAAATATACAAGCATAGGATATAATTAACACCTAAACAAAATTGTCCAATAAGAATACTAATGCCTACC
Source organism: Heliocidaris tuberculata (assembly GCA_025618425.1). Classification (NCBI taxonomy): domain Eukaryota; kingdom Metazoa; phylum Echinodermata; class Echinoidea; order Camarodonta; family Echinometridae; genus Heliocidaris; species Heliocidaris tuberculata. The sequence continues at coordinate 15,438,148 of CM046832.1, read as the reverse complement.
CAAAGTCAAGAGGCTACTGGTGGTAACCCACCACCAACACCATCCAGGATACCAACTTCGAGCACTGCAATACTCTGTGCACAGCAGAAATTCTATTGCTGCATGATGGAACAGATATCGGATCAGCTATAATAAGGAAAGCAATAAACAATCATAACTACGAGGTAACCATGGAAATTGTTTGGGATTCCCTAATTAACAAAGCAGAAATTACATTTCTCAATAAGTTTACTCCTTTCAAACAAGAGGAATATGAATCATGATATCAAACCACCGATACTATACTAGTGTTATTTTATTTTGCAATAATGAATAATCAAATGAATAAGTGGAATCATGTTCATTAATTCCCACCAAATTGTGATCAACTAGCGTAACTCACAATTAAATTGCATATTTCTGTCTACTAAGTTTTCTACAACCATACATTGTCATAGTTTACTCATCTGATACTGCACATGAAAAAGTAATTCATAATTGTAGCCACAACTCAAATATGGACATACCCATAACTCGAATACAGACACAGACCCATACATAGACTCAGAGTGTACATACAAGTTGCAACTGTTTCAATCAATACAATCAAATAAGTGATTTAACTTTCGGTAGTTAAAATTAAAGTCCTCTATTCAGATCATGCTCCTAATGAAGTAAGCATAAAGTTTTAGTGTAAGAATCAAAATCAGAAACCTTCATATTAACTTCTATATAACGTGATAATGCTTAGGGCATGACTCACCATGGGCGCCGCCATTTTGAAATACAATGTTTATACATGAACGCCCTCTATGTTGTCTTTTTAACAATCTATTAAAACTTTACGCTTCAATTCAAAGAAAGTCATAAATTTTGGATCTTGTTAAATAATCCAGTATTCTCTTCACTCAACATTATTCTTAACGATAATGTCTAGCAAAAAGTAAAACGTAAACCAATATTTTTATATTTCATAGGCTACTAACCACCTCAACCTTGAGACAAATTAACTTTCTTTCCTGAATTAAAAGTAAAAGCGATTAAATCCAACATTACAATGAGTCGTCTTCATTTCCAATTATCCTGAAACTGCAACTATTCAAATAATTACATTTCATTACAACCCTAATTGAGAATAAGATAAAACAGAACTTACATCAGCCCTTCTCCAGACTTGCTTCGATTGCAGTTCCGACTTGCACCAGAACCGGAGCATGCAATGAACTACCTAACCTAAATTGCCTTGCAAGCGGTGCAACCACGGAACCACCCTAAGAAAATATCACTCCGCTACAGAGTTGTAAAACTGTAAAACAGTCAATATTTCTAAAGAAATACATACTCTTGTTTCAGTCGATGATAAGATAACAAAATCCTCCAAATTCATCAATTACATAATTATGATAAGAAATAATAACCATAGAATTATTTTATCATAGTGTACAGACATCGATCATCCCAACTCTATCAAAGTGATTTGGTCAATCAAAAGAATTCCAACCACCTGTACGCAAAAAAAAGTATGCAAATTGAGTCGTTCTTCTCAAGTAAGCTTATCAAAATTCCATTTCCTGACATTAGTCAGACTCTGGTTGGTCAGTCACACCCTAACCAGCCCAGAGGTACATAATGACAAAGACCCATTGGCTGAGGCTTGGGGCATATATGCAAATTACTTTCCAAGTAAGATAATTCTAAGAAGTATAATGAGGTGCCAAGCACCACTCCTTGCTGCATCAGAAGAAAGAAAGTTTCACTGTCAAGAAGGTGTTCATACCATTTGGATCGAAAAGTTACTGAAAATTGTGGAAATCTGGAGGTCAAACAATCGGTGAGTTAAAAATGTTTTATTTATGTATAGTTATTAATTGTATCCTAAAGTTTGTAACATTCAAGGGACTTCCAAGGCAAAATAAGCCCATAAAGGCAAAAGTTTTCTGATCAAGTTGCAAAAGTTGCATCTCTGTGTAATCAGTGGTCAGTGTACTCTGTGTGTGCACAGAAGTTTAATGCCAATCTATATCCAGTTAGAAAGTCACAAGCATTGTAGTGAAATTGCTATATTATCGAAGTTATTGCCTAGTTATTGTTAAGAATCATAAAGCAGTTATTCTTGAATATGTATTACATGGTATGTTGTTCATAACTTTGGTTTACTGTTATTTAAAGTGTAAAGGAATAGTTTCAAAGGAAGTAGGAATTTGTAACTTTTAGCAAGAGTGTGCTAAATAGTGTATAGCCAATAAGTATACACAAAAGGGATACACACACATTAGGGTCATTGTTTAAGATTTGGGAGCACTGGACTGAGTCATCTCAGAAGTATGGTCAGTGCCATCTCAGAATTGATGCCGTTGCTATGGGCACGAATTTCTTGGAATAGAAGCATGTTCACATTGTAGTTAAGTGTAGTTGTAACTGGATTTAAGTTAGTACCGATTTAGCTGTAGCTTAAGTTAAGATTAAGTACTTCAAGTTATTGTATCATTATATATCCACATATAATACGTTAAGCCTTTATATGTATACTACCTAGATTAGTTAATTACTGGAAAAGACAAGAAGATTAAGATCGATGCTTAATTAGTTAATTAGTTATATCATTTACATTGTTCAAGGTGTTGCACATTATGAAATGTTGACAATATATTCATTATGTATTATGTTTCTCTGTTGTATTACAGCGAACCACTCACTCATTCAACTTAATGCAAGTTCATTCACTCGTCTTTACGTATTGTTCTACACGATATACGAATGTCTACGTTTAACCAGCTTACGGATGTAAATAAACAGAAGCTTTGAACATTTATACGCCAGTGTGAATGGAAATTTATTACGGAGTGCGTTCCGATGTTGACTGTTTTAACCCCTCTGTAGCTTAACCGTGCAAGAAGCTACATAAGTTCGCGATTGACTTTCGATTTGCTATCGATCTAATTTCGTGATTTGGTCCTCAAGTTCGCGTTTCTCTTCAATTGAAGTTTACGATTGTTTCAATTGAAACTACCGATATTCGCGATAACGGACTAAAATGGCTAAGAACGTTCCACAACACGAGATCCTTAAGGGTGATGACGACGAAGTTACTTTCAACGACAGGCAGAAAACCACAGACGAGCTCCATGAGCGTTCGCCAGTTTGGAAGGATGAAACGAAGGAGGATAGACAACAGATGACTGCTGAACCTGAACTACGGGAGGATGACGACAGGATTTCGCTGAGGTCTTCCGTCTCAGGAAAAAGCAGCAGAGCATCGCTACGGTCTACGAGCTCCACATCATCCAGACTGAGGGAGGCAAGGATAAAGGCAGAAGTCGCCAAATTGAAAATGGAGCAAATGAAGAAAACCCAAGAACTGAAACTAGAACAGATAAAACTGGAACAGCAAATTGCCGCTGTTGAGGCAGCACACGAGGCGCAAGAAGCAGAAATAGAAATGCAAATCTTGCAAGAGGAAGAAGGTATAGATGTAGATAGTGATACCTCTAGTGAGGTGAGTGCCCCTAGAGTGCAATTAATAAAGAAATTAAACCCAAACGTCCCTGCATGGATAGGAAGTTTAAATACTGAAAGTGGTCCTGCCGCTACCAAAACGGCAGTTCCAAATGTTTCTGATATTTTCCAAGCTGTAGATCTGGCCATAAACATGCCCAAACCAGATTTGTGTCCCTTTAATGGAAACCCATTAGAGTATTGGAGTTTTATTAACAAGTTTGAGGCCACAATAGGAAATAAACAAGTAGATGATAATAGTAAATTAATGTATTTAATACAGTTTTGTACAGGTAAGGCCAGAGATAGCATAGAAAATTGTGCACTACTGGATGGGGGTGTGGGTTACTCTAAAGCAAAGAAAATCCTGGCTGATCAGTTTGGCCAGGCTTACCTAGTGACCACTGCCCACATCAACAAGGTGCTCAACCGCCAGCCAGTACGTCCAAACGATGGAGCGGCGCTCTGGGACTTGGCAAGAGACATGAGGAGGTGTGAGATGGTACTATCTCAGATGGGTTATAGTGCCGACATGAATTCATCCGACAACCTCCTGAAGATACAGCAGCTCTTGCCCATTCACCTACAGTCCGAGTGGGCGAAACGTGCCCATGCCATGATGAAGAACAACATCGCCCCAGACTTCAATAAGATGGCAGACTTCATCGAACAAGGGGCACAGCTCGCCAGCAACATGTTCGGCCAAAACATCGGGAAGGCGAGGCCCAATCCCCCGAAGACCGGTAAGCCAACGAAACGTACAGCACTTACGACACAAGGAAGCGAGTCCAACAAGACCAAACAAGTTCAAGGTCGGAAAGGAAGTGCCCATGCTGTTCTGGATCACACCACCTTGGATCTTGCAGAACCTTTCAACAGAAGCCTCGTGACGAGAGACTGAAGGTGGTGAGACAAGCGAGAATCTGCGACAATTGCTTCGAGCAGAAACACATTGCTAAGAACTGCTCGAAGAAGTCCAACTGCAAGGTCAACGGGTGCAAATGGAAGCACCACACCCTCCTTCACCTGCACCAAAAGCAACCTGAGAAGGAGAACCGACCGGACCTTGAACACCGAACGACAGAGGCAACGACAGCTGCCACTACCGCAACTGGGGCCGGCAATGAGGGCACCAGTGATGACGAAGAAACACAGGGAAACTGCAATAGCACCACTACCACGCAACAAAAGGTCTGCCTGAGAGTAGTTCCTGTGATAATCGAAGGCAGGAACAAGGAGGTAAGAACCTGGGCGCTACTAGACGAGGGCAGTGACGTTTCCCTGTGTGACAAAAGCCTAGTCAACGAGCTGGGGATCACCGGAAGGCCACGAGAGTTTCATCTGACAACTGTCAATGAAACCAACGCAAGAAAGAAGGGACTCGAGGTAAACCTGACTGTAAAGAACCTTAATGGCAAAGAAGAAATCAGCATGCCTCGAGTCTGGACGGTAGATAAACTGCCGATCTCAGATGCCCTGATTCCAGACAAGAGAGACATCAGGAAGTGGGACCATCTAAGGGGCATCGAATTTCCAAGAATCCAACAGAGGGATGTCAAGCTCCTGATTGGAGGAGACACTCCGGAGGCCTTCTGGGTGATGGAGCAGCGAAGAGGAAACAGAAAGGAACCCTTCGCTATACGCTCTCCATTAGGATGGACCTTGATGGGACCTACCCGCCGGAGGTCAGATGACTCTGACAACGTCAACGTGAATTTCACCCAAGTAGAACAAGTAGACCTGCATCGACAGCTCGATAGATTTTGGCAGCTGGACCACCAGGTCGGAAGAGGAAAGGCAGAGACACTTGGAGAGTCGGTGGAGGACAGAAGGGCAAGGGCCATCATGGAAGAGACTATAAGGCTGGTAGATAACCACTACGAACTGGGACTCCCATGGAAGCACACGCCACCAGTCCTACCCAACAATCTTCCCTCAGCCCAAGCCAGACTGAGATACCTGAAGAACCGATTCTCAAAGGACGACGCCCTCTTCCAAAAGTACAAGACAACAATGCAGGACTATATTGACAAAGGATACGCCGAAGAAGTGGACCAGGCAGAACTGACCAGTCCAGAGGAAGCATGGTACCTTCCTCATCACCCTGTTCTACATCCTCGGAAGCCTGAGAAGGTGAGAGTGGTGTTTGATTGTGCAGCCAAGTACAAGGGCACATCACTTAACGACCAACTTCTTCAAGGTCCTGACCTGACCAACAGCATCGTTGGTGTCCTGACAAGGTTTAGACATGAACAGGTAGCGGTAGTTGGGGATATCGAGGCCATGTTCCACCAGGTCCAGGTTCCTGAGAAGGATCGTCATGCACTGCGCTTCCTCTGGTGGAAAGATGGGGACCTATCGACGGAGCCAACTACCTACCGAATGACAGTACACTTGTTCGGAGCCACATCTTCACCAAGTTGTGCTGCATTTGCTCTAAGAAAGACTGCAGAGCAAAATGAAGAAGACTTCAGCAAGGAAGCTGTCACCACTGTCCGAGACAACTTCTATGTGGACGACTGCTTGAAGTCTGTACCGACAAAAGATGACGCAATCAAATTAGTACATGAGCTGTGTAGTCTACTGAAGAAAGGTGGATTTCGTCTTACTAAGTGGATAAGCAATGACCGAGACGCCCTGTCTTCAATACCCGAGGCAGAGAGAGCCCCCTCAGTAGTGGACTTGGACCTGGATGGTCTCCCTGTAGAGCGCACCCTAGGAGTACTCTGGGATGTATCAAGTGACAACTTTGGGTTCAAGGTCTGCATCAAGGAGAAGCCTCCAACCAGGCGTGGAATCTTATCCATGGTAAGCTCACTGTACGACCCTTTAGGGTTTGTAGCACCTTTCGTACTACCAGCCAAACTATTACTACAGTCCGTATGCTGCAGGGGAGCTGACTGGGACGACCTAGTGGAAGGAGAAGATCTTCAGACATGGAGAAAATGGCTCAATGACCTTCCACAGCTATCGGAAATTACCATTCCACGATGTCTCAAGCCAGGAAACTTCGGCAAAGTGGTATCTCGTCAGCTCCACCACTTCTGTGACGCCTCAGAACGTGGGTATTCTGCTGTTTCTTACTTACGCTTGGTGAGCGATGGAGGTAAAGTGCACTGCTCATTCATCACTGGGAAGTCTCGGCTCTGCCCACTGAAGGTAACGTCAATACCACGCCTGGAACTAACCGCAGCTGTTCTTGCAGTAAACATGGATCAGCAAATCCAGGAGGAATTGAGGCTCCCTATTACGTCAACCACATACTGGACGGATTCGACTTCTGTGCTCCAGTACATCAGGAACGAAAGCAGAAGGTTCCAGACATTTGTGGCAAATAGGGTTGCCAAGATCCAAGAAGCATCGGACCCGTCTCAGTGGAGACATGTAGACACCAAGTCAAATCCAGCAGATGATGGGTCACGAGGACTGTCAGCCAAAGACATGGTCAAAGATCCTCGATGGTTGACAGGACCTAACTTCCTCTGGGAAGAGGAATGCAACTGGCCATCTCCTCCTCAAGTCATGCAGGATATGTCCGACGAAGATCCAGAGTTGAAGAAGACTGCACGGGTCAACCTTTCTTCTCTGAAGTCGGATATAGGCCTAAACGACTTACTACAACGATATTCCTCCTGGAATAAGCTAAAGAGAGGAGTGGCATGGCTGCTAAGGTACAAGAACTACCTACGAGTAAAGACAACTGGACAAGTCACCGATAACATCCGACGGAAGAATCTCAAGCTGGAAGACTTGCCCAACAACAGGGATTCCCTGATGGCTTAAACAGAAAGAATCATAGCAAAGTCATGGCCAAGCTGGATCCTACAGTAGAAGACGGCATTCTCCGCGTTGGAGGAACTTCCTCCATCAAAAGGGAGTCGACTGGACATTCAATCCACCGACGGCTAGCCACATGGGAGGCGTCTGGGAAAGAATGATTCGATCCACCCGGAGGATACTGAAAAACCTTCTAAGAGAGCAGGTAGTCTGCGACGAAGTCCTCTCTACAGTGATGGCGGAAGTAAAAGGAATACTAAACTCAAGACCCCTGACCCAACTTAGTATGGTCGCTGCCGATCAAGAACCTCTCACACCAAATCATCTCTTGCTCATGAAAAAGAGTCCAAATTTGCCCCCAGGCTTGTTTGGGAAAGAGTACCGATTTAGCTGTAGCTTAAGTTAAGATTAAGTACTTTAAGTTATTGTATCATTATATATCCACATATAATATGTTAAGCCTTTATATGTATACTACCTAGATTAGTTAATTACTGGAAAAGACAAGAAGATTAAGATCGATGCTTAATTAGTTAATTAGTTATGTCATTTACATTGTTCAAGGTGTTGCACATTATGAAATGTTGACAATATATTCATTATGTATTATGTTTCTCTGTTGTATTACAGCGAACCACTCACTCATTCAACTTAATGCAAGTTCATTCACTCGTCTTTACGTATTGTTCTACACGATATACGAATGTCTACGTTTAACCAGCTTACGGATGTAAATAAACAGAAGCTTTGAACATTTATACGCCAGTGTGAATGGAAATTTATTACGGAGTGCGTTCCGATGTTGACTGTTTTAACCCCTCTGTAGCTTAACCGTGCAAGAAGCTACATTCATATAAGTGTTTTCCCCAATATTGGGTAAAAATATTTACCACAAGTTGGGCAAAAGCGAATTTCTAACCAACCATCAGTTACCCAACAAAATTTACCCAACTGGCAAAGGAAATGTGACAAAATTACACAACTACAGGGCAATAAGTACCCAACCCATAATTACCAAATACTGTTGGTAAATATATGCCCAATATTTAGGTAAAAAGTATTGACCAATATTGGTTACACCACTCGAGTGTCCAGTTGGTTAATAATAGCCCAGAAATGGGAATATTTTTAACCAACCAGCAGTTACCCAACTAAATTTACCCAACATTTTAAGAGTGTATCTTGTTTAATGTGACACCTTGATCAATAATATACATGTATGCGAGTGGACAGCCGAACAATAGCATTTGTCCGGATTCATGTCAAATTCAGCTCAATTTCTTGTTGAATGCACCCACACATATATATGAAAGTAACTCATGATTCATGAACACCATTTTTCTCATATACTTGGGGAAAGACTATTGGACATGCTTTTTAGAAATAGCCAGTGCTGAGCCATCCAGGATCAATTTTTGGTGAGCATGCAGCCTATCACAATGACACAGGAGGCCAACCAACATGACATCCCATTATACACAACTGGAAAACATGTTAAAACTTCAGGTTACATTGCAAATCAGCCAATGTAAAATTAAAGTTCTTATTTGAATGTTTCATCTGATAAAGCGATTAGAAATGATCAACAACAACAACAACAACAACAAAAATACAACACGAAAGGATGTATTATACGCGCTATAATATAGGAAAACACAGGAGGCCAACCAAAATGACACAGGAGGCCAACCAAAATGACATCCCAATATACACAACTGCAAAGCATGTTAAAACTCCACGTAACATTGCAAATCAGTCAATTGGAGAGTGAGGTTCTAATGTGAATGTTTCCACTCATGAAACGAGTAAAAATGATTAAAATAATAGAACATGAAAGGATATATACGCGCCATAATGTAGGAAAACGCACGAGGCCAATTAACCAAAATGACACAGGAGGCCAACCAAAATGACATCTCATTATGCACAACTGGAAAGCATGTTAAAACTTCACGTTACATTGCAAATCATCCAATGGAAAATTAAAGTTCTTCTTTGAATGCTTTATCTAATGAAACGATTAAAAATAATCAAAATAATAGAACATAAAAGGATGTATTATACGCGCTATAATGTAGGAAAACACAGGAGGCCAACCAAAATGACATCCCATTATACACAATTAACTGCAAAGCATGTTAAAACTTCACGTTACATTGCAAATCATCCAATGGAAAATTAAAGTTCTTCTTTGAATGCTTTATCTAATGAAACGATTAAAAATAATCAAAATAATAGAACATAAAAGGATGTATTATACGCGCTATAATGTAGGAAAACACAGCAGGCCAACCAAAATGACACAGGAGGACAACCAAAATGACATTCCCTAATACACAACTGTAAAGCATGATAAAACTTCACATTACCTTGCAAATCAGTCAAAGGGCGATTGAAGTTCAAATTTGAATGTTTCCACTAATGAAACGAGTAATATTGATAAAAATAATATATCATAACAACATTTATTATAAGAGCTATATAATGTATACTAGGAAAACAAAGGAGGCCAAGCAAAATGACATCCCTTCATACACAACTTTGTAGCGTCTTACATCTTCATGTTACATTGCAAATCAGACAATGGAAGATTAAAGTTCTTATTTGAATGTTTACACTAATGAAACGAGTAAAAATTATGAAAATAATATATCATAAAAGGATTCATCATAAGAGCTATAATGTAGGAAAACACCGGAGGCGAACCAAAATGACACAGGAGGCCAACCAAAATGACATTCCCTATATACACAAGTGTACAGCATGTTACAACTTCACGTTACATTGCAAATCAGCCATTGGAAGATTAAAGTTCTTATTTGAATATTTACACTAATGAAATGAGTAAACATTATGAAAATAACATATCATAAAAGGATTTATCTTAAGAGCTATAATGTAGGAAAACACAGGAGGCCAACCAAAATGACACAGGAGGCCAACCAAAATGACATCCCCTATACACAAGTGTAAAGCATGTTACAACTTCACGTTACATTGCAAATCAGTCAATGGGAGATTGAGGTTCTAATTTGAATGTTTACACTAATAACAAGAGTAAAAATAATGAAAAAAACAGATCATAAAAACATTTATTATAAAAGCTATAATGTAGGAAAACACAGGAGACCAAGCAAAATGACATCCCTTCCCTTAATACACAACATTGTAGCATGTTAAAACTTCACATTACATTGCAAAGCAGACAATAAGATAAAATTTCTAATTGGAATCTTTCCACTAATGAAACGAGTAAATATGGTCAAAAAATAAAAACATATGGTATACCGAAATTACATAAAGGAAATCATATTTAGAAGGATATTTATGGTACGTACTCGAATCACATCCAATACTCTTTCTCGTTCAACACATTTTTTTTTTTTTTTTTTTTTTTTTTTTAATGAGAAGGGGGAAAAAGTTATGGTAATTAAAGCATAAACCTACTTGGGGGAAAAATGAGAAGATCTCCACCTATCTCCCCCCCCCCCCCCCCCAGCAAAAAAATAAAATAAAAATATTATAGGTAGATTTGATCTTTCAGCCTGCGAAAGGTAGCAAGCTTCGCTCCATATAATGCGTTTGTGCTGACTTGACGAGTTGTAAAGTAAAAATAAGGCTTATAACCAAGCAGTTTAAGCTCAAGTTTTACTGCGCATGCGTAGATACATATTCATAATATGCATTCATGAATATTGATGAGATTCCGCCATTGTCATTTTGGTTGGCCTACCCTAGTCTAGCCCTACCCTAGTCTAGCCCTTCACGCCGCGCCGGTCGATTGAAGTTCCCGCAGAATGTCTGAGGATAAGAAATCCTCGATCAAATGTCAAGCAGTAGAGCATATCAGAGGATATGGCAGTCCAAGCAGATGGAATGTACGATTTAGTATATATCATGGTATTGCTGTCGTAAACTGTGGTTCAGATTGTCTCTTTATCTATGACAAAGACAGCAAGAAACTGGTGAGTTTAGATTTCGCGCATTCTCTGCGGGATAGTGGTGAGTACATACCCCAAAGAGTCGGCTAGGGTTGCCTGCAGTAATCCGTTGGTTTCTGACTAGCGTCTATGGGGCGCCAAGTGTTCACCGACTTATTCTGTACAAACTTGCCTCATTTTGTGACAAAATTCACTCAAAAATCGTTTTTGTTACAAAATTATTGAACAGCAATTCATTTTGTAACAAAATGAATTTAAAAAGGTAATTTTGTAACAAAAAAATATTCTGTTACAAAATTAACATTACAGAATGATTTTGTCCGATTTCATTTTGTAACGAACATCATTCTGTTACAAAATTAACATGACAAAATTTTCATTTTGTTACAAAAATTATTCTGTTACAAAATGAACATGTCCAATTATATTTTGTAACGAAAATTATTTTGTCCGTTCTCATTTTGTAACGAAAATAATTTTGTTACAAAATTAACATGACGAAATTATTTTATCCATTCTCATTTTGTAACAAAAATCATTCTGTTACAAAATGAACATAACAAAATCAATTTGTTCATTTGTATTTTGTAACCAAAATAATTCTGTTACAAAATTATCATGACAAAATTTGTTTTGTCCATTTTCATTTTGTAACAAAAATCATTTTGTTACAAAATTAATTCTGACAGGATGATTCGGTTCATTCTCATTTTGTAACAAAATTCATTCTGTTACAAAATTAACATCACAAACTAATTCTGTCCAATCTCATTTTGTAACAAAAATCATTTTGTTACAAAATTAACACGACCAAATTATTTTGTCAATTTTCATTTTGTAACAGAATGACTTTTGTTACAAAATGAGAATGGACACATAATTTGTCATGTTAATTTCTTTGTTACAAAATTACCCTTTCAATTTCATTTTGTTACAAAATGAATTGCTTGTTCAATAATTTTGTAACAAGAACAAGTTTTGAGTGAATTTGTCACAAAATGAGGCAAGTTTGTACAAAATAAGTCGGTGAACACTTGGCGCCCCTAGGTGCGCCAAGTGTTCACCAACTCATTTTGTTTACCGAATTTCATTCCGTACTACAGAGATTTTATTTTGTCAAGTCATCGACGTACATATAGCTCAAAGAACGCTGACTGGCTGAATGATTCGTGGGCGAGGCCCAGCCTGCTACATACACGGCCGGTCCACGTGTTTGGAGAGAGAGAAAGAGAAAGAAAGGGAGAAAGAGACAAAGAGAGAAATGGAAAGAGAGATAAGTGGCTGAATGGTTCTCGCGCATATACGGTCACGGCCGGTGCTTTTTTTTTTATAGAGCGAGCGAGAGAGGGAGAGAGAGAGCCACGACAGAGCGGTGTTGTTTGGTTCGTGGTTATGTGAAGGACAGGGTGGAGGGGGTGGGGAGGAGGAGAAGGAGGGGAGTTCGAGCACGTGTTCCCTGACCTTTACGCTAGCTGGAATGCACGTGTATTGAATCCAGGGAAATGTCACTTTCCCTGTTTAGTCTACAGACAGTCTGCTCTACTAAAGCAAATTTTGAACTGAGCTAGAATACGAACCTTTTATTCTTTTGATTTTTCATCTTTTCTTTTATCCTTTCATATGTTTCTCTTTATTTTTCTCTTTTCTCTTCTTTTTCTATCTTTTCTTTAAATAAAGATAGAATAAGAAGCTAAAAAAATGTTTAAAAACGCAATAAGTTCTTTTTTAAATTATTATTTTGTAGCATTCAGTCAGGGAGGTTCTCTTCCACTCCCTGATTCAGTCATTTTTTCATTTTATTTTCCGACTTGTTATTATTTGTCTTTATTCTTCTGTCAATTTTCTGTCTTTATTGTGTTCTTCTTTATTTTAATTTCTTGTCATATTCAATTTCTTTATTTCCTTATTTTCTTTTTCAATCTCTCTGTCATCTTCTCTTTCTGATATTCTTTGTTTTAGTCAGTATATCATCAAGTATTTCGAGGTATACACCTTCCATAATTATGTTCTATTTGTTCTTGCCTCAAACCGTATTCTTTTTATGGCATCTGTATACTACAAGAAATTGGCAGACTGGACACCAGTTTTATTTGGGAAAGAGGTTCTTTTAGCTTGGTTAGACAAGGGAACTCTTCCACCTCCCTGGTTAGACCGGCCTGGTACCGTGGAACTTTCAATCGATGATATATTGCATTTCAACCTCTTTGGAATAACTCTGAAATAAATATGCCCATGATAGAGTACTGTATTTTAGGTCCTGGCCTGGAGTGCAAAAGGAATACGTTTTGTGAACGACATTTTAGCTGTAGATGTAGCATTGTGTCCTGATTATCTCATCTCGATTCAGTCTACATCTTCATCATCCTGTTCCCACACTGTCCTTGCCTGTTTCTTATCTCACCCAATCCCTAGTCTGCAAGCACAGACCCTAATTTGACACTTCATCAGAAAATCATTGGGTCTTGAGAGAACAGCTACCTTCTGGTCGTGTCAATATAGGAGCAGCTATATATAGTACATGGCCTATTGTAGTCTTACAGTGTAGACACTCTTTTGCGACTGACTAGGGTTTGTACCTGCAAACTTACCCAATCCCCTGCCCCGCCAACGTCTGGTAATCCTTTCATCAGGCAAACATCAGCTATAGCTGTGTTTTATTATGTAATTACCTTGCCGATAGATTGTTGTTTTCATGAATAAATTGCACGTACACTCGCATTTTCTTTTGGACTTGCACTTGCACTCAGTGGCGTATCTATTCTAGGTATTCTGGCGCCCGGAGCAAACTATCAAATCTGCGCCCCCCCCCCCCCCCCCCCCCACCATGCCCGAACTCAGATTGATGAGCGTTTTTAATTTAGAAATGATGGTGAAAAAGAGTTTTGATGCACATAAGCTGGAGTTGTTAGCCAAAACTTGATGAATTATTATTGTATAAGCGAGGGAGCAACGCGACCGAGCGGGAAATTTTTTTCTTCCTTTTCACCCCTCAAATTGAAATTTCTTATGTATTTTACCTTGCCAAAAAAAAAAAAAAAAAAAAAATCCAAGGGAACACAGCGCCCTAGCAATAGATTTTTTTTTTAAATTTTGAACATTACTATTCTGGGGGCGCAAAATAAATGAAAACCCTGAAGAAATATATTTGAGGAATTTAGTAAAGCAATTGCAAGGCAAATTTATAATTTCTTTCGAATGTTCTATACTTTAAAAGTACTTTTTATGCACTTATATATCCCATCTGGGGGCGCAAAGTTTAACAAGCTCCTGCCTTATGCGGGGGGGGGGGGGGGGGGGCAAAGCAACTAGAGTCAATTGATGGTTAACACTTTAAAAACGCCATTTGGGGGGCGAGATGGCTAGATTTTCAACATAATTATGCGAGGAAGCAAAGCGACCGAGCTTTAGAAAATTTTCACATTTCAAACCCTATAAACACCATTTCTTACGCATTTTGTCCTTGACAGGGGCGCAAATTACCCTCAAAGACCATAAAATTTCTTGTGTTTCTCCCCCTTTTCTTTATCTCTTTTCCGTTTTTTGTGCCCCCTTCAAGTGCCTCCCGGAGCACGTGCCCCCTCTGCCCCCACCCCCCGTAGATACGCCACTGCTTGCATTTTCACTTGCACTTGCACACACTTGCAGTTTTGAGGTTGTCCTTTGCTTTGTTTAGAATGGGATCTCATGAACAATACATGTGATGCGGTTCGGTGGGGTATGTTTTGAAAAGAGATCGAACATAATATTCCAAAGGACGTACGTAGAACCTATATTTCCTTGCACCTTACAGTGAAAACTAAATCTGGTTATTCCCATATTTATCAGTCTTTTTGTTTTTTCTTTTTTTCTTTTAAATACAGCGTCCAAGAATGCTAAAGTCTTACAAAGTGGAAAAAATATTGGTATTTAGGATGAACGATGGGGGGGGGGGGGGGGGGGTCATGCTTATTTCTTTCCAATCAACGATAGATAATAATATGAGATGGTTCCAAACAGAATAATATAATAATATGAAAGATTCATAGTTATAATTTGGTGTGGTAGCTGATAAACAATGCACTTTTTGTAATAAAAGTGAAGAAACTATCATTCATTCTGCCAGTAAATGCTTGATGATATACTGACTAAAACAAAGAATATCAGAAAGAGAAGATGACAGAGAGATTGAAAAAGAAGATAAGGAAGTAAAGAAATTGAATATGACATTAAAAGAATTGAAATTAAGAAGAACACAATCAAGACAAAGAGAAGAAAGATTAAAACAAAGAAAACGCGAGGAAAGGTAGAAAGAAAAATTTACAGAAGAATAAAGACAAATAATAACAAGTCGGAAGATGAAATGAGAAGATGACTGAATCAGGGAGTGGAAGAGAACCTCCCTGACTGAATGCTACAAAATAATAATTAAAAAAAAAACTTATTGAGTTTTTAACTAATTTTTTAGCTTCTTATTCTATCTTTATTTAAAGAAAAGATAGAAAAAGAAGAGAAAAGAGGAAAATAAAGAGAAACATATGAAAGGACAGAAGAAAAGATCAAAAATCAAAAGAAGCAGACTGTCCGTAGATTAACAGGGAATGTAACTTTTCCCCTGGATTCAACACATATACCACAGCATTCCAGCTAGCGTAAAGGTCGGGGAACACGTGCTCAAGCTCGCATCCGCCCCCCCCCCCGACCCTGTCCTTCACATAGCCATGAACCAAACAACACCATTCTGCCGTGTCTCTCTCCCCCCCCCCCCCCCCCCCCCCTCTCTCCCTCTCTCTATCCCTCTCTCTCTCTCGCTCGCTCTATACAAACATGTGCACCGGCCGTGACCGTATATGCGCGAGGACCGTATATGCGCGAGAACGATACAGCCACTTATCTCTCTCTCCATTTCTCTCTTTCTCTCTTTATCCCTTTCTTTCTCTTTCTCTCTCTCTCCAAACACGTGGACCGGCTGTGTATGTAGCAGGCTGGGCCTCGCGCGCGAATCATGATCGGCAAGTCAGCGTTCTTTGAGCTATATGTATGTTGATGACTTGACAAAATAAAATCTCTGTAGTACGGAATGAAATTCGGTATACAAAATGAGTTGGTGAACACTTGGCGCACCTAGGGGCGCCAAGTGTTCACCGACTTATTTTGTACAAACTTGCCTCATTTTGTGACAAATTCACTCAAAACTCGTTCTTGTTACAAAATTATTGAACAAGCAATTCATTTTGTAACAAAATGAAATTGAAAAGGTAATTTTGTAACAAAGAAATTAATATGACAAAATCATGTGTCCATTCTCATTTTGTAACAAAAGTCATTCTGTTACATAATGAAAATTGACAAAATAATTTGGTCGTGTTAATTTTGTAACAAAATGATTTTTGTTACAAAATGAGATTGGACAGAATTAGTTTGTGATGTTAATTTTGTAACAAAATGATTTTTGTTACAAAATGAGATTGGACAGAATTAGTTTGTGATGTTAATTTTGTAACAGAATGAATTTTGTTACAAAATGAGAATGAACCGAATCATTCTGTCAGAATTAATTTTGTAACAAAATGATTATTGTTACAAAATGAAAATGGACAAAACAAATTTTGTCATGATAATTTTGTAACAGAATTATTTTGGTTACAAAATACAAATGAACAAATTGATTTTGTCAAGTTCATTTTGTAACAGAATGATTTTTGTTACAAAATGAGAATGGACAAAATAATTTTGTCATGTTAATTTTGTAACAAAATTATTTTCGTTACAAAATGAGAACGGACAAAATAATTTTCGTTACAAAATATAATTGGACATGTTCATTTTGTAACAGAATAATTTTTGTAACAAAATGAAAATTTTGTCATGTTAATTTTGTAACAGAATGATGTTCGTTACAAAATGAAATCGGACAAAATAATTCTGTAATGTTAATTTTGTAACAGAATATTTTTTTGTTACAAAATTACCTTTTTAAATTCATTTTGTTACAAAATGAATTGCTGTTCAATAATTTTGTAACAAAAACGATTTTTGAGTGAATTTTGTCACAAAATGAGGCAAGTTTGTACAGAATAAGTCGGTGAACACTTGGCGCCCCATAGCCGAGGCAGCTAGCGGAGCGCGGGTCTAATTTTTGCTCGAGTAGCAGGCTAGGGGGAGATCAGGCGCGTAGCTACGGGGGGGGGGGGGGGGGGGGGGGGGGGGGGGGGGGGGGGGACGGTGGGGGTGGTCGCCCACCCAAAACGCCAACTAAAAAATTTTTGAAAAATGAGCAAGAGAGAAAAGAAGAGCGACTAGCATGACTAGCTAGTTTAGTCCCAGAGTTAAAGAGGGCTACCTTATGCACAAATGACAAAGATTGAGACAGTTGAATATCCCTGCCTTACTTAGCTTAAAGGGTGACTAAATTAGAGAGAAAAAAGGTGCTGTTTCCATGTATTTTTGCATTCAAATCACGAATCTGGCAATTGATTGTCAAAATTATGTCTCGTTTTGGCGAAAAAGGGGGAAAAGTAGAGGTTTGGGGACCGTTCCTTAAAACTCGTGAGCTGATTGGCTAATTGACGTCACACCCCCAAGTGACGTATGAAGAGTAAGAGGCACAAGTTCTGCAGGCTGCGGCAATGTAACATTGTACACACAATGCGGTATTTGACCCCTCTGTTCAACGGACAATTTATGAAAAAGGGAAATTAATCAATACAGTCTAAGGAGTGAATAATCATTATCAATATATTTTCTTCAAGATCAGTGAACACTTTTGCCCAAATATACAGCTCTTGTTTTGTTTTTTTAACTTTTCTTTGAACAATGTTCTCATCCATCTAAGCTTGCCGAACGATAGTTTTGCATTGGTCTTAAATGCGTACACAGCCGTTTTATGCGTCTGTGCAATGTACTACACATCTTTAGTACGGCAACTATGTTCCCCCTCGTACTAAGCGACTGGTGAAGACTTTTGTTTGGTTTGTTTTTACTCTCGCCTTTTTTTACTTCGCTTTACATGTACTACGGTAGTACTGACTTAGATTTTTGGCTAACTTCTTCGAGTAACTTAGAGAGATGGATAGTGATCGCGAGTCCGATTTGGAGGACTTTTTTTGAGCCAGATACGAACTCTGATTTATCAGATGATTTATTGATCCCGAAAGAGAAGAAGCTCAAGTGCAGTGGCAAGGGGAATTCGCCCATATATGTTTGAACCCCTCGCAGAAGACGCGCCAGGGCATGGTGAAGGGGTCGCGGGGGAAGGGGCCGCGGGTGAAGCTGCTGCAGGCTGCAGCTGCTGGAGAAGAAAAGTGATCACTGCAAATTGTACTCCACTCGCTTGGCCCTTGCCACTCTGCCTGCGTGAGCATACCTTTGCGACCCACAATTTCCGTAGATTTTCATCTTTAGGAAAATGATGTACGTAGGCTTACATCATCTTTAGGGGTCTTGTTACAGCCCGCAACTATACACCGATTTGGCATTATTGATTAAATTGTGTCCCGAAATCAAAGTTATTGTGAGGAATTACTGTATAAGTGGTTATTTTCGCGGTGGTTTTATTTTCGCGATTTTCGCGAGTCGGTCCTCGCGAAAATTTCCACTTCAATATATGGCTATTTATAGTAACAAAAACATCACAAAAATCGCGAAATTAAACCCTCGCGAATTTCCCTACCTAGTCCAAAATCGCGAAAATATCTGTACGCGAAAAAAACAGCTTATACAGTAAACACACGAAAATATGCGATGCAAATGGTCGATGCGCTGAACGTCATGCTCGGCACCGGGCTGGGCCTGCCGGGGCCTGCGGGCACGCACGGTATATAGGTTGGTGGAATATTTTCCCTTACTTCTCGTACGTCACAGATCACGTGATCATGATGTGGCTCTATGGGGTTTTTTTAGGGGCGGGGCTTATGACTGTGTAAATCAGCAAAAATGTACTTTTCAAATGATTATGAAATACGACTGAATGCATAAAAAAGTGTATGATAGATATTTTTTGGCTCCTGATGACTCCTTCCTACGAAAAATGGGCAATTAATTTTCTATTTTAGTCACCCTTTAATACAGACTACAGTTACACTTACAGCAGTTATATTAATTATTATAACCTTGTTCATTGGATAAGTGGCTTACACTTTTACAGGAGGGCTGGAGGCACTCACACTTATGCGAGGTTATTGGAGATGATATAATTGAAACATACTACAAGATTTTTAATAAATATGATGTAACGCCAAATCTTGAATTACAATCCAGAGACCATGCAGACAAGAGGACATAGTAAAAAATTGTTTATTCCCAGGACCAAAACTCAGAGATCTATACAAAAATTCTTTTCATGTACGAATATAAAAACTATGGAATAATCTTCACGACACCATTACTGCCCCGAGTGTGCCCATTTTTGAAGTAGCTTTGGATAGGTGCTGGAAAAATGAGCCCATTATTAAGATTATGAATCGCCTGTACCAAGAAATGATCCAGCCATCTTGAAAAGGAAGAAGAACTTGGAGCTGAATACTGAGGCGTAATGCATGTGTTCAGTATCTTCCCTAGGTTTCCCTAGGTAAAAAGGGGGAAGTGAGAGAAGAAAGCCTAAAAAGGTGCTACAAGGAGTTATCTTTATCTCAAAATTGGCTAAAACGTTCAAAGTTTTCTCGCTTCGCGCGGGAAGGGGAAACTCCCCCTCCCAGAGCCCACCCCTGTTACATACAGTGCAGTATTGCATCCAAATAATTTAAAAGCAATCATTGGGTGGATGAACAGATTCTATTCCTACATAGCTTAATTTACCTGTGCCTGGAATAGTGGAAGTGGCTCATTAGGTTTTGTGTGTAGACTGTTACTTATAGTGAGGATTGGTGCAGGGTAGATCATACATGAGGAGAGGAAAATAATTATTTAAAATTTCACTGTCAAATTTGAAACTCCAAATTTGTAGCAGAGTGAGAGTTGAAGAGTCCCTGAATCAAGTAGGCCTGTTATAGCAAATTAAGTAAATTAAATTTTGTTTAGAGTGATTTTGGTGCCTGTTTTACACTATTACAGCAGTGAATTTGTGACACAGTCCCACATAGGTTTGGTCCCATAAGTGATCGCGATTGGACTTTTTGGAGAGAGGGAGACGGAGAACGCCTTAGGCTTTGGCTTTGTCTTCCCCATCAGTAAAAAAACTACAAAAAACCTGGTGCCACCTCCGAGGGCTCGCATGCACATTTGCTGGTCCTCCCCTTTCAAACTGGAAATTGCAAGACTGGCGTGACATTTGCAGGCTTTGCAGCTGATATTTATAAAAACATATAGTGGCAGTGGCAGTGGCATGATGAGCAGTGACATGATTTTCATGGGTACCGTGGCTTAGTAAAGTAAAAAATCATCTTGTATGGCCTTCCATTTGTGTAAATAAATGAATGATAATGCTTTCTTCAAACATTTTAGTATCTCGTATTTCTTTGTGTTTTATTATATCTTCAGTTGATTTATTCTTTTATTTGCCCAGGGTTCTTTGAAATTTCCCGGCCTATGCCACTGCCATGACATAATCTCGCATCAAGGATTGTTGTCTTTAGTCTGTGGACTCAAAGATGGGAGAATCTTTAGCTGCAGCCTTCAGCAATGGTGCCACCAGAAGAAGAAGAAGAAAAATAAAAGGTCAGTGAGCATTGAGTTTGTTGTTGGCTTTTTGCTTTTTGTTGCAGCATACAGCATTTGTCATCCCAAACCCACAATGTTGTTCATAGAGTTTCTGTAGATAAAAATACTACTACTAGGTCAAGCGTACTCGCACTGATTTGACAAGCTTTTTCCATTCAGTTCTATTCTCCATGATCTTTGGGAGTTCCTGTCTTGGTAGACAAGTGTCTCTTTCTAACTGATCTATGTAAGTCATTGCTGGGCAACCCCTGGTGCGTTTGCCCCTGGAAGGTTCCCAGAAGAGCATTTGTGAAATTATTTCACTCTTGCTCCTCCAGCATTGCTGGAGTAGGTAAAAATAAGACTGTCAAACAATTGTTTTGTTCTGCACATAAATAGAATAGAACATAAATCTCCAAAACAATGCTTTAAAATGCTTGAATTTATAAGAAAATCAAAGCAGAATGCTCCTTCTATATTTGTGGAGGAATCCATCTGGAGCCACCCATTGTGTCACTGTTGATTTGCATGACCATAAATATCCTTGACTTAAATTGCATGTTAGATTCCATTTACCGGGTATATAACAAACTCAAAATATAGATAGCTGTTAAGAAATAAAGAAATAACATTTCTTAAAGAGAAAATATGTCATCAAGTTATAGACATAAAACATTGATTGTGACCCAAGATCAAAGGTGAACCAATGGCTTACTTTAAAATATTTGCACATTTTTAGGCTTATGTGTTTTTATGAATATTAGTATGACATTTTTTCTACTGGGAAGTTAATGACCATGAAGATTGCCTAAGAGATGTAGACATCCACCATTCAGTTATTCTGTCCTGCAAAAATGATTGTTGTCAATTTTTCTTTTTATTTTTAGCAAGTCAAAGAAAAAGACTGAATGTAGACATACAGAGAGTGAGAAGGGGGATGAACACCAAGGGCTGAAGGAACAGAGGAAAGAGAAGGAAAGACTAGATGGAGAGGAGGATATCTTTAGAGATCTGCTTGGAGGAGGGGATGGGTCAAGCTCAGCAACCAAAGATGAAAGTCATGATGTATCTGACATTCAGTTTCAAGAATTCCTACAGACTGTTGGAGCAGTTACCATGGTAACATTTATAATTGAATTTATCCTTTTTATAGAAAGTGGTCAAACTACTTGCTAAAGTTTCCAATTCCATAAGTATTAAAAGAAATGAATAGAAAATTGTATTTTCTTTTATTTGTAGAATTTTCAAGGAAAATTTGATTATGTCATTCTACTTTGGAAATATTTCACTTGGAGTGAGTGAAGTGTATGATTTAATTAAACTTGTTTTTAAAAGAAATAGAACCATAGATTGTATTGTAAATTATAAATTTCATGTATATCATAAAATTTGTCCTAATTCTTGTTTATTATTGTGTAAATGATGTTTTTTTCATACTTTTTATCTCAATCTTCTACAATTTCAGGTGGATGAGCAGAAAGTCATACTGGATACGAATGATTTAGAAGGATTTGTCATAGTCAATGACAGCCTTGTCACATGTTGCCGTGAAGGGGTGGGATGGAGGATCTCTGTTCATTCTTGCCAAAGGAACAATGCCGATGTGGATTCTATCATCTGTGACAAGAATCCTCTGTACACCACTCTGATCTTTGGTGCAGATGTAGATTCTAGCCATCATACTTTCAATGGACCTTCAAAACATACTTTATCATCATCATCTAATCAGGGTGCAACATATAGCTCGGAAGGGATGGATGCGATGAGTTTTGTTGGTGTCTATGGACTGGTATCATCAAGTTCCCATGGCAACTCAAGTACAGTCATGCAGTCATGCAGCATCCTTGTGACATCAGATGCCCTTTTCGATGCCATGTGGGGGTCGGAGGCAAACCTTGTTGATTCTCCGGTAATTCTCATCACTTTACCAGATGGATGCGTCTATTCCATCCTCATGAAAAGCTTCCATCCAACATCCTTTCCATCATCTTCTGCCAAAGCCATCAGACTCTTGTGTCGCTCCCAGGAACAAGTCAATCAAATCGGCACAGTCAGCTACAGCAACCAGTCTAATCCGGCTGGCTCCGGTTTAGACTGCCTTGTACTAGTTGGTGCTGGAGGGCAGCTAATGATTTTCTATGTAGATCCAATGGATAATAATTGTACTGAAATCGGTAGGCTCCATACCAGTGCTCCCATTTCAGTTGCTGTTGCGATGAAGGACACTTTGATCTGTGCCTCAAACTTTGACCTGCATTTTATAACCTTTCACCTGAAAGATGCTGTACTGCAGATGACTATGAAAAGTTGGAGCATGCCTGGAGTAGCAACAATGGCTGTTTTGAAAGGTATGATAAATATGGCATACTTATACAGTGTGAGTCAGAAAAAATGTTACTTTTGAAATTGAGTATTGTTTTTTAAAAATTGTGGGATTAACATAGTATTTTTTGCATGTATGGATAGAGTATGTATTCCTTTGTTGTTTGGTAACATTTGTTTCTATGTTGCTGTTACGGTTGAGTGCACAACAGCCATTGTTTGAAAGATAGTCAAAACTCATTTGCGCCAAATCGTATGATTACCTGCTGAAACAGAGACAACAACATTCACACCAACAATGAGTGTAAATTTTATGCATATGTTTAATCAAGACAAGTAAACATGAGAAATAATAAATAAATGAATAAATAAATAAAGCCAGAAGTCATAACATTCAGTGATCTTCACTGAAAAGTCCTTTTTCATACTCATTTTGGGCACTTGGATATAGCTTTCAATCTTCCACATGGCGTCCATTTCTCTTAATGCATTTGTGAGCTCGATGGAGCATCGCTGCCATTGGCCCTACGAAGTGTCTGCCTATCTGAAAGTCATCCAGGGGGGTGTTTCATCAAGTGTCTTGTCAGTGATTACTGATTTTTACCAACAAATTTGCTCTCAGCCAATCAGATGAAAGGATTTCAGTAGCTTATAACAGTTATTGCAACTTGTCATTGATGACAAGCTTTATGAAACAGGGCCCAGGTCTGCAGGTGGGCTGCTGTACACCTTGGACTTCAGGAACCCCCAGACAAAGAAGTTTATGGGTGTTTTTGTCTGGAGATCTTAGGGGCAATTTCACAGGAGCTGTTTAGCGTTAGCTTCAACAGCCCCTTGCCTGATTTGGAATAACTCAATTATCATTACAAAAGGCTTTTTTGCTCACTGTGCAGTCTCATCCAAATCAGACAAGGCATTGTTGATGATGGCGCAAATGGGTTTTCACCGAGACACATTTATTGATTCCTATCCAGTAAATTCATTACTGATTCCCAACAAATGTGGTATCAAATAAAACTGAAAGAGTTGTATCTAACTGTGGTGCAAGAATTATGATATTTCTATCATATTTGTAATATAAGCATTGTAAAAAGTGTAACATTTTTTCTGACTCGCACTGTAGTTTTCAAATACAAGTACATGTGATGTTCTCATAAAATTCTCCAGAAATTAAAAGTAATGTGGAGTTCAGGAATAAAAATCAAAATAATGGTGTTAAAATTACAGTCATTTCTGTACTCTTTTGCACTAGTGTTATTTCTTACATTAGGGCTTACTATATTAAGCTACATTGTATTTATTATCTTCTTTTCCCACTTTTTCCACTGTTTAGGTACCAGTTCTTCTTACAAGCTCCTAGCTGTCAAGAAAAATGGGACAGTACTTCAGCTGATACTCCCATCAGAACATACCACCGACATGGACCAATCAGGAATCGGTTCCACAGCTGCCAGACAACGTGTCCATGAAGCTCTCCGTAACATGCGGGAAGTATCGTCCAAGATGGCTGCCCTGACCAGACTGGGCAGCAGGCAGAGGGCAATTCTGGAGGAGTTGAGTAGTGCTCATCACATCGTCTGCCAAACCTGGGAAACATCGGATGCCTTTGAGCTTGAGTCCAGAGTTGAATGCATCCTTGAAAATGGACAGAAAAGAACCAAAGTATCTTGCAAAGTGACAAATTGTACCTCTTGGACTGTGTCGCATGGATGGACTCTTATTGGTACTGTGTCAAGTTGTTGTGATGAAAGGTGGAAGGTCGGCGGTAGTAAATACCACAGGACGAAGAGTATTCCACTTGTTGGGTTTGCACCAAAGACAAGTGTGATATTTAGCTTTGTGTTGGATGAATCAGGAACAGCCATGTCCTGGCCACTGACTTTACATTGTTCACTGTGCTTTGATCTGTCTGCTCTCATGGAGGACACTTTTCCAAAGGAAGACCTTAGCAATGTTCCAGAGAGTTCTGTCACATTGGACGGAGAAGTGAAAGGTGCTGTGTTTTTTGTTGGAAGCTCTGTGGTTGATACTCTTGATTCACTCCAGCAGAGAAGGCATGGTGGTGCAGGAATGGAGAGAAGTCATCAAGAATGTGACACAACAAAAACAGCCTTCAGAGGATTGCCAGGAGGTCCCCAACCCAATCAGCAAGTATCTTCTGCAACTCGTGATCAGGTGGCTTCTATTACACTTCAGCTTGACAGAACTCTTCTATACAGTCTTTCTGATGGTAGGACATCACAGGAATGTTTTATTTGGGGGAAAAATGAAAAGAGACAGGTTATGATATATTTTATCAACCAGTGACTGAATCAATATTTTACAATGTTCTCTTTTACAGTAAAAAAAAACAAAACAAAAAAACAACATTATTATGAAGGTTAATACCACCAGCACTTCTGAAAACAGGAAAATTTTTGTCACAATAAAATTTTCTTTCATGGTATTTGTAATAACTTCACAACAAAGTTATGAACTGATGCATTTATTGGATCTTAATAAGAAATTATTCTTGTTTAATTGACTTTTAACCCCCTAAAATTTGCCACTTGTGATGTAGTGAAGTGCAAAATCCATCAAAATACTTCTGTTCACCCTGTTTTATAATGTCAATAAATATTTTACATATTTTCATCTGCAGACGGTAGCAGGAGCCCATCAGAGCAGGTGCTCCATCAGCTGTTGCCAAGCAACCAGTCAGCAAAGGTCAAAGATTTGTGCATTGAAGCTATGACCCCTTGTGGTTGTTTAGTCTCAATTCAGGCCTTCGAATGTGATGCTGATAGGATTTCACTTCAAGTCACTTCATCAGATGAGAAGATAATGAGAGGACTGGTTGAGGCAATCCATAGAAGAATAAAGGTACGCTAAAAAACATATTCCATGTAAACTGAAATGTACTAGTTAATTCATATGTCATCAGTGTTTTCATATAACCTTAAATTGCTTACTCATCACTCATTTCCATTCTGAAAATCTAAGTTGGATTGGTGTGTCTGTTTTATGAAACAAACCTTTCAATGTTACCTGCAATATATGCTCTCCACTTGACTTTGATTTTTTTACTTTTTTTTGTTATCAAACTCCATACTACCTTTAAGATTTATACACCAAATGAAATCTGATTTTCTCACTAGTGAAAAACCTCAACATTCCTGATATATCATATATGCAAAGCTATTAGTTTAAAACCCCCAAATGGATGGATTGTTAACAATGACCATTTCAGTGGCAAAAAGCTTTTGCAAATCTTAACCACTTTCAAAATGTTAAAAAGTTTCAGGTATTGCAGTATATGTCAATGCAAAGAAATTCTGTCCTGGACTTGAACATGTTTAACTCATTGTCTTTAAAAAAAATTGATTTATTTACAGAACTCGAAGCTCATGGCTACCAAGTTCAGAGTGGATCGTGAAGGAATGAACAAAGAAGCATCTATTGTTAAGGCAAGTGTCAAATATCTTTTTTTTTTTTAGGGTGGGGTGTAGATGTCGTAGGGGTACTTTAGTTGTCCGGGGGTAATTGTGGGGTGTGGGGGTAGTTTTTCTTAGGGGCAGTTATCTGTGAGGTAAATGTTAGGGATAGTTGTCCTATTTGTCTGGAGGTGGTACTGGTAACCCTGGAGGAAGATGTCCAAGAATAGTTTTAAAAACATACAGTCAAAGACAGTTTAGAGTGTAAAGCATCTGGCTGGTTTTTGCTGTCCCTCTCCCCCATCTCAAATTTTAACTTTTGCTAGTAAATGAAATCCCATCATTTGTTCAGTTCTTGACAATCTGTATTTGTTCTGTTTTATTCATGAATAGAGCCTCCTTGGGAAGTTGCTATCAATACGTGATCAACTCAATGCTGACAAATCCAGAAAACATCTCACCGTTCTAGTCAAGGAAGTGATGGATCTCCATGCCAACATGAGGAATCAGATGATATTACATTGATAGGGATTAACAAAGACTGTTTATGCTCAAGAACTTTGTCTCTGTTAAGAAGAGTAACACTGTGAAGTGGTAACAATGGAATTTCTATGAGAAACCTACATCCAGTTATGTGACATTCTGATGAAAGTCTGAAGGGGAAGTCCAGACCAAGAATTACCTGGTTTTAATTGAAACAGAAAACTCAGTCATGAGTTTGTGACGTCATTGGGTCACAACTCCCCAATAATTGTGTTTACCTATCTTGATAATGCGAATTCTCAATTTTTATCTAAAATTATGATTTTCACATAACTTAAGCAAATTATATCTGGGTCATTCCACGAGTTTGGGGCAAAAAAATGTGACAATGTCTATGTAATGTTGGTATGAGATCTTGTACTGCACATGGAATATTAAAGCATCTGTTGCAAGATTTTTATGCAATGAATATATTTAGTAGTGCCTTACCGGAATCATTCATGTTTCAGTTGCTTCTCTTCAAAACCTTTGCTTAATATGCATTTCTTCTTTTACCACCGTTACATTAGTCTAGTCGGAAATAGGGGTTCCCATGCACCACTGGCTATTGTGTGCGAAACCCTATGGACTTATGTGTGTTAAAAGCCGCATGGCATGATTGGTAAGATTTATTTTCTGTCTACATGCATTTATTGCAAGGAATTTCATGGATTTAAAAATGTATACATTTAATACTTTATACCATTATTTTGATGTTTTAAGATCGAAGATAATAAAATTAATAATTTGAGATCAATTCAAACATAAATACATATTGCACTAGATTATGGTAACGAATGCGTGTTAGAGGCAGCTTGGCTCGGACACTACCCATGCGATTGGTAAGATTCATATAAGTTCAAACATACATTAATGCTTGAAATGTCATGTCTCAATAATTCAGTATATTTCCAGATGGATAAAATATCAAGTTTCAGAAAGTTAAGACAACCGTATGATCCTGATTTTCATTGCAAATACACCACCTCCCTGCTCAAATATTTACCCAAATAGTTACCCAAATATGAAGTGTCGTCTGCCTTTATACTGGTAATATGAAAATTCTAAAGATATTCATAATGATAATAGTACAATATACTTCTTTTTTTTTCTAGAGTATTGCTAAATGTTTGCTTAGAACATGTAAAGCGTCCTTTACGTCCTTGTTAATGGTGATGATTATTGAGGATCTGCCTATTTTTCTTTTCCATAATTTTTGATAGTGATAAAAATTATAATTCTTGATAATGGTGGATCATAATGATAACACTTGCATACCGTGATTTAAGAGCATTATGCATAAGTTTGTATTACTCTCTCTGTCTCCTTTGTCTCTCATTTAACTTGTTCACTTTTCATATATCAATCCTGTCTCTCTATTTCATCCCCTGTCTCTCTCCTCCCTCTTCCTCCCTTTCTCTATCTCCCCCTGTCCATCTTCCCTCTATTCCCACACTTCTCTTTTATGTCTCTATCTATCCTCACTTCCTTTATTTCCCATCCATGTCTCTCCCTGTCCATCTTCTTCCATCTGTCTCTCGTTCTGTCTCTATGTCCATCATCATGATCATCTCTCTGTGTCTATCACTCTGTTTATACCTGTCTCTATCCATACTCCCTCCTCTATTTTACCCAATGTTTCTACTTGTCCATCTTCTCTCCCCCCTCCCTCTCACACACATACACACACACACACACACACACACACCCTCTCAATCTATTCATCATCTTGCTCTGTTTTCACTTGCTTTCTCAATCCCCTCAGTATTTACTCTCTCTCTCTCTCTCTGCACTCTCAACCATCCAGAATTTCTCTGTTCAATGGCTCACTGTGCCTCTCTTCCTCTCCCTCTTCCTCGCCCTCTCTCTCCTGTCCTTATCTGTCTCTCCCTCTCTTATCTCCCCTCCCTCTTCTCTCTGCCTCTGTCATCCTCTGCATGCCTCTGTTTCTCCACTCCTTCCCCTCATTTCCTCCTTGTATGGCTCCGTCTGTCCATCTTCTTTTCCCTCGTTCTCTAATTATTATCTCCTAGCTCTCACTCTTGCTCTCTATCCCTCCCAGCCTCTCCCTTGTCCATCTCCCTCTTCTCTTCCTGTCTCTGTCTCACCCTGCTTGTCTGTCTCTGCCTCTCTCTCTCTCTCTCTGTCCATTTCCTCTTCTCATTTTCTCTGTGTGTCTCATTCTCTCGCTCACTCTTTTTCTCCCTTTTCATCTCAATAACCTCTCCATTTCTCACTCTCTGTCTTTTCTTTTCTCACTGTCATTTCCTTCCTCACTCTTCATCCCCTCTCTCATCATGTGAATCTTCCCCTCAGCTCTCTCTCTCCCTCTTTCTCTCTCATTTCTCTCTGCTTTTCGTTCTCAATCATCCCCGCCTTTTTTTTCCTCCTGCTTCTCTCTATCTTCGTGTCATCTGCCTACATCTCCCTCTCTTGTACTCTCTGTCTCCTCTCCCCGGCTCCCTCTCTCCCCTCCCACCCCATCCCTTGTCCTATCTCCTCCTTCTTTCCCGTCTCTGCCTGCCTGTCATTTTGTCTGTCTCTGTCTTTCCCTCTGTCTGTCTCTCCCTCCCTCTATCCATTCCCTCCTCTTATTTCCTCCCCATGTCTGTGCATGGTGTATCTCCCCATCTTGTTCACTCGTTTCTCGTTTTACTTGTTTCCCTCCCTTCCATCTCAAAATAACGTCCTTCATTCCCCACTCCCTTTCTCTGTTCCCTCACATCTTCTCATTCACCCTCTCTCTCAGTCCAGCACTTATCCTTTTCCTCAGCTCTCTCTCTTTCTCTCTCTCCCTCTCTCTCTCACACTCTCTCTCTCTCTAACCTCTCCGTTTGTTTCCTCCCTCTGTCTATGCATCTTTTTTCCCTCTCTCATGTCTCCATTCTGATACCTCAGTTCATTGTGAAATAATCATCTCCAGTACTCCACAGGTAGAAATAATGCTACTCATTGATTTAACAAATCATTTCCAGTTAAATATTCACAGAATATGTATTGATAATGGAATGACTTAATTATCAAAGCCCATGGAATACTCATCAGTTTTAACAAATTAGGGTCAGAAGCTGTCGTGTTCACTAATTTGAACCGTTGTTGGAAATAGTTTCTGATATTAATACATCATAATCTTTATTAATTTGTGACCCACTATTCTAAGATTATATGAATATGGCATAAATCGGTTTTAACAAAATATAAGGGGAAAAACCCTTTCCCAGTACTTGCACTAGAATGTGTAAGAAGCCCATAGCATGAGAAACGGATATAGACAAACCCGTCAAGACAGGCAAGCAATCCTTACCATAATCTACTGTAATATGTATCTACGTTAGATTTGGTCTCATATTGTTAATTTTACTGTCTTTGATCTTAATACATCAAGCAATATAAAGTACTCAATGCATATTTTGAAAAAAGTATGAAATTCCTTGCAGTAAATGCATATAGACAGTCAAAATATAACATACATGTATAAATCTTACCTATCATACAGGTAGAGTGTCTCAGCCGTGCCGCTTTAAACACACATGTCTATAGGGCTTCACACACAATAGCCAGTGGGCATCGTTGGTGCATGAAAAAATGCTATATTGCCTTATCTGAGAGGCGTCATTAGGCTGACCATACTGGGACAGTATTACAGTATAAGTGCTCATTTATGCAAGAAAATCATGATTATATCCCTCTTATCATACTGTAGCAAAATTAACAGAATAATATTTTTTCTACGATTAGAATAACGTAATGGCGTTAGTATGCCCGATTTTTAGTGAAAACTTCAGAACGTTTTTCACACTCTGATGTTTTGTGGAATCCAGGTCAATCAAATCACAAAATGAACTTTCTGAATCGAATCCTTATACTAATATTAGTCAGAAAAGCTATTTTATTTATACTTGCACAATGTCTACCGGTAGTTCAAAAGATATGCTAATTATGAAATTTCATGAAAAATCCAAGATGGCCCCCAAAATGGCCGATTTTGAACCCCATGGGACATGATTTGGCAATGGGAATATAAAAATTCATTAACTGGACACTTCAGGCATTAGAAAAAAACTTGGTTAAAAAAATGTATCTCGATGGTGCACGGGAACCCCTATTTCTGACTACCATAGACTACATAGACATCACATTTATATAACACTACATAAGATTTGGAACTGTAAAATCGATTCACCATGAAACTAGCGTACTTTTAAGCATAGTTAGCTATGCTTTTTATGTTAAACTCAATTTGAGAAAACATTAATATGGTTCGTAGGAGACATAGTTCCTCACTTGTGATTTGTCACAAAAATTGCTCCAACCTCATGGAATGACCCATCTATGGTACATGTAATATGTTTCTGCATTTATAAACCTTTACAAAATATTTCAGGAACCCCAAAATATTGAGATTGTTTTCAAAATATTACACTTTCATAATAACTCATTTTTTATGTATATTTTATTACAAATTCATATTTTCATGATTTTTACAGATTATATACTCTTTATCAGTGTATACATGCGAAAACATATTATTATAGATATAATTTGGATCAAGTCATGAGGAAATCGTATTCATAAATGAACTTCATTTGAGAGTAAAATTTGTACATTAATTTATTTTATTCCAGAGAACGTGTGTACACTTGAATCTGTGCATGATCATGTATATCAAGCAAGATCTGATTCGCAATAGCAGTAAAAGTATAAATAAATGGTGATAAGCTGCAAATCAAGTGTGCATGTACCAGGTGGCCATTTATTTCACCATTAAAAGGAATAAAGAATTATGCTTTGCGTTGTAAATTTGATTGAAAATCTAATACAGCTAGCATTTTTCAAATCCCATTACCTATTACCAAAGACTTCAGCAGAAGAAGTCAATTTGACCTACATATGGAATAGTTTAAATAGAGAAATATTGTAACTACAGTTGTGTCTTTCATTTTTTGACGAGTGTCGTGGCACTATGTCATGATATCATTCAATGCACTTACCATTTAAAGACTTGCCATTTATTATTGACGAAAGACCCATGCATCTTAATTGCTCGTTTCCATGGCTACTTTTCAATACTACCCCTTTCACTGTCGCTCTATACTATTTTGAACAAGTGTTCTCACTCTTCAGTGCAGCTGCACCTGCACTTAACCGTTTTTGCATTTTCTATGAAAGTACCCTCCTCTGTGTAATACATGAATTACCAACCTTCAACATTCCTTCCGGCTTTTTTTCATTTATTTGACCTTGTCAACTTTTGACCATCCATTCAATTTTTTCACGAGAGTGAAATTGCGAGATGACATTTCACATCCCTTTATACGATTTGCACAATTGATGTACGCTTCCTTTACAAAATTTCTCCATCATAACTGTATCCCTTTGAAAAGAAATTTATACATGTAATTTATATTGG
This sequence comes from Heliocidaris tuberculata, assembly GCA_025618425.1. Taxonomy (NCBI): domain Eukaryota; kingdom Metazoa; phylum Echinodermata; class Echinoidea; order Camarodonta; family Echinometridae; genus Heliocidaris; species Heliocidaris tuberculata. Next base: position 15,405,677 of record CM046832.1, on the reverse strand, counting down.
ATTATAATAACTTCATATGTCAGCTAGTGGCCACTCCTTTATTTTTAAGTTTACTATTTGACAGATCTCTCTCTATAAAAGTGTATTTATAATTAAATTGAACTCTTCCATATGGCTGTATTTTCTTTTCCTAAATGTCATGTACATGTATGATTTGAATGTTCATCTAAGAGATGTAAAAAAAAAAGAAAGAACTATTGTGATATTGCATGGAATATAGTGTACTTCTGCTTCTGTTGAAAGGAAGACCTTTAAGGAGTTGATCAAATTTGCTATTTATCATGTGGTTGTAGCGAGAATTATTCATGCAATATCCTGCTTGGCAAGTCAAATGGTTCCATAAGTAGAATAAATAAATGAATACAGTGGAACCTCATTATAAAGAACACTGATATAAATTCTCATTATAACAAGGTAATTTTGCCGGGCCCCCTTCTTTGTATTCCATTGTTTTTAGCCCTGATATAACAAGGTTTTGATATAAAGAGGTAATTCCTTGGTCCCAAGGAGTTTGTTATAATGAGGTTCCACTGTAATTGATATCTTCATGAATTAATTATGAATATTCTTAGGGGAGCAAGTGTTTCTAATATAACGATTCACAATGACATTGATTTTTTCATGGAGGGATCTCAAAGTAAAGAAATGATAGATTTTCAAAAGCCTTACACTTTGGGGAAAAAATTTGTCATGTCCTCAAGTGATCTTAAAAGGTATCAATCACCTAAAAAAAAAATTTTTGTGCAGCTAGTTTGTATAAAATCAATCCCCCAAAACTTAATCTGGCATTCTTTTGGCTAATGGTTGAGGAAATGAAGAAAATAAGACAAAATTTAAAAACCAATGCACAGAACCAAAGTTGGATTTGGGTTCCATACACAGGTTTTTGGTTCCATATGCAAGTGTATTTGGGTGCATCGACTCGTTTATGCACATGTCACTTTTTTGTATAATTGTCTCTATGCAGAAATATAATTAGATTCCTATATTTTGACTAAAGAATAGTGGCATGGAACCCCTACTGTACAGAGCAAAATAATTTGTGGTGGCGATTGGTAAGCTTTAAAGGGCAATCCAACCTTAGTAATAAGATGATTTGTGTGAAAGCAGAAAAATAAGAAAAACAGGATGGTGAAAGTTTGAAAAGAAATCGGACAAGGACTGAGAAAGTTATGGGTGTTTGAAAAATGAGATCACTACATCTATGCGAATCTCAAATTGGCAATTTGGTGAGTCAATTGTGACATTTTTGTGGACAACTCTCCCATTTGTCGTACACAAAAATATTAATTTGCGGTTTTCTTCGAGGAGCTTTTACCTTCGGGGCTGTACTCAAAATATATTGGAGATAGCATATTGTTAAAGGTCCTCATGAACGAAAAGATCCTACTGAGTAATGTATTTTGAAAAAAAAGTGACATTTTAGTCATTTTGTGTGTTAGAGCGAATGGGGGAGTTGTCCACAGCTACATCACAGTGACATTGCCTCTTCGGCCAATTTGAAATTCCCATATGCAAAGTGATTACAACTTTCAAAAATTCATAACTTTCTTATTGCTTGTCCGATTTCATTCAAACTTTCACCAATCTGCTTCTCTGATTTTTCCTTTTTCTTTCAAAGCAACTTGCTATTAAGGTTGGATTTCCCTTTAACCCTTACTGTACTTGGGGGGGGGGGGCCTCCAATTCTTTTTGCAGTTTTATGTGCCAAGATGCCCCCAAAATCACATCTTAACTGAATCCATAAAGTTTAGTGTTTTATCATTTTTATTATTACAGAAATAGAGAACCATCTTCAGGTGCTGTATTGTAAGTACTGCGTTTATAATGCAAAGTATATATTTCATATTCAGGCAGTTTGATTTGATAAATTTTGATCTGTATGTTTCTTTTTTTATTAGGTAAATAGAAATATTTGAAAATCTATTAAATTTTCACTCTTTTCATTCGATTTTGTAATTTATCAATGCAAATTCTTTCTTACATGTACTTTCAATTCTCACACATGTTCACAAAGCATATGAAACAGGCAAAAAGAGGAGCGTAAATTTGTGATGAGTCTTTTCCATTTTAATAGATAATTCAAAAGAAACTGAGAAACATTCAACCCTCAAATGACCCTTGACAATCATGAATATAAAATTCATACAAGTACTCTTTCATAGTACAAATACCTCAAGTAGCAGTGGCACAGACAAACACAAACACATGTTATATGCCAAGAAATAAATGATTATGGGTGTTATACCCAATTTTCACCAATAAAACAGTGAATTCCAGAAAATGAAATGATGTGTCTGTGTGTGTTGAATTAAGCCACAATTTGATTATTTTATGTGCTTCTCACATTTTCACTCATATAATCAAGCAATGGATATCAGACATTTGTGAATAAACACTAGCATGAAAGGCAAAGATGCACAAGTATGTCGTAAATGAACATTGGCTCCAATATCTGAGTAGTACTGCAAAATGTGTCTTCACAATTTAGTCACACTTAAAAGTCTTATTTAGAAGATCATATTTCCATTGAACTGAAAAGACACATATCTTGAAGTTCTAATACATCAGAACATACAATAACGATTACCTCTTGCTGAAAAGGAGAGAATAGATATCCCCTCCTTCATAAAAATCCAACTTAATTATTCTAAATATCATAGTACTAAGCACCAAGGGTACTGATACATGAATATGTACTTTAAGTAAATAAATGTTGAGTTTTTCCATATGTAAATGATCCTTATAACCCCTGTAAGAAGTCAACATCAACTTTAATTTTGTCCATTTTAGCAAATAAATATGGAAGTCAGAAGGAAGCATAATAATCCACTCTACTCTTCTTTCTCATTTTCACTCTCAATTAAGCTGTTGAGTGAATCCATACAGCAGAGAACAAAGAAACAAACAACCCTGCTTTTAAGGATACAAGAAACATTCAGTGTGAATATTAAGACAAAATAATCATTGTAGTGAACATATTTTTTAAAGTAAAGAACTACATACGATACAGGGCAGAACTACATTAAGGCTTCCATACACACAATAGAAGTACAATGCCCAACCCAACATCCCAGTTAGTAAACTGATCACTTCATATTATACAAAGATACCCAAATAATATAAACAATGAATACTATTTTTATTTGTTAGATTGCACATTTTCAGAAGAAGACATACATACATAATCAGCTTGAATAAAAACAGAGCATGCAAGACAAAAATGATTCTCAACCAAGATATACAAATCAGAATGTACAGCTTTCTGAAATCATTATGCAATTTCATGTACATGTACACTAAAGAATTGAATGTTTTGTAGGCAAGGGGGTATTTTGGAACCTTTTTCAATTCGAGGCCAAACTGGTTACTCACTGCAAACTCTACATATTAAACCTACACCTCCAGGCTGTTCATTTCATTTGATTAAAGGTAGTTATTAAAAATGTGCTAATAAAAATGGTTAACTTAGATTAGAGGACCATTCACGTGCTATCACTTTTAACACATCTGGCCACTAACAGCTTTCAGAATAGTGAAGACCAATTTAAGGAACAATGAATTTTCCATTCAAACGGATGTCATGGTACAGTATTACATGTGATATTACTAACAATGATTTTGAAATACCCTGGTACTGATTTTCTAATAGACCACTAAGTGAGCTTTCAGAATAAATAATCAGAAAAATATCCACCATAGCGTTCAAACATACATCTAAAGGTACACTTACATTCTTTGATCAATATGAATTAATCTGAAGGCCTGTACCACTTCAGTAACTGTACTCCTCTATGCTTAATCAATTACACAGTATACAAACCCTGCCCCTCCCCCCCCCCCCAAAAAAAAATACCCGATTCACCATAACTACTGTGACCCATCAGTAAAATACTCTGGTATTAGTAATCTACTTGTTTATCATGAATAATAAACCTAATTTTAAAAACAAAGTATTTATTCCACAAATCTTGTGACCCTTCAACTGTACATGTAAGACATTCTTGATAGGGATAGACTTGCCACATAAGTCTAAAAAATTACGTTTTTGGATGATTTTGTATTCATATATTGCATATACTATATACAGTGACGATTTAGCAGTGTCTACAATCAGATGTGAAGTGAAACATGCACATATTGACAAAGTGAGATAATATTTAGTACTAAACACCCTCCAAATTAAATGGTATCAAACATATACATCAGTATTTCAAACAGAAATAAACAAATTAATAAGAGGAACAAATGTACCATTAAATATCAGGGAATTTAACTTACCTTTTATCTGATTAAAACAAAAAAATCTCAACAAAATTTGATGGCATGCATGTAAGAAGACACCTTCTAAAAGAACATGTAAAATGAATTAAGCAAAATTTTGAATTAAATTGCCTTTTCTCTTTTTCACAAAAAATATGAAACCTGACTAAATGACAATACAGGTACTATATCCTGTAATTGACAATACTGCATTTCTCTGAAAAATGTTTAATTCTTTTGTACTAATTCCAACATCTGATAGGACTGTTTCTTAAAGTAAATAAAATAGATTTATTGAAGGTTAACAGTTGTACAAGCATTTAGTGATTTTATTAAGTAACTCAAGCAACTGATGATTCGTAAACTTCGAAGCAAAACAAATTAGTCACTCCAAATAAAAATCATACTCGAAAACATATTACCCCAATATTTTCTGCAATGTCAAGAAAATTTTGTTTTATTTACCCCACTATCCTACATGCATGACAACAATGAATCTATACCATCAAAGGCACACCGTGGAATGTTGCATAACAATTGGAAAGAGTTTTTGTTGCTGAAAAGTCACCATATAAGAAAATTAGAAAATAAGTTTACATAAATACAGTAAATAATAACTAACAGAGGTGATTTTTTTTTCACATGGAAACAATGTTATTTTACAACTTAGCCTACAAGGTTATGCTCATGATATAAACACTAACACTTCATTTCAACAATATTTAATTTTATCGCATACATAAAAACGTTACCTTAGTTTATTAGCTAGCCAAAAATGTGCACCTACAACTGTTTGATTACCCTTGCAAAATAACAGCATCCCCTTTTAAAGAATGGATTATTCATTACAAAAATTTAACATACACGCATGTATTTACATATTTCCACTTAAAAAAAGATCATAGAAGCCTTATAAAGTAACTTTTAAAAAAGTAGTATCTTATGGAAAGAAATTGGAGATAAAAACGAAACAAACAAAAAATGCAATTAACTTAAACATCAATTTATCTGCCATGAAAAAAAAAGAATAGTTTCTCAGTTACCACAATATATTTCTGACTTTCAGTTTTACAAATGAGTTGATTACATCTGCTTTGTATCAGATTATTTTCCTAGAAATTAAAGTTTTGGCCAATGGATTCAACGGCAATAAATGAGTTGTTAATATCTATAGATAAAATGACATGAAAATTTTTACGTTATCAGTAGGAAAGAATATAAAGAAATATATTTTTAGCTGTTGCTTTATTGTGGACATCAAGGAAAAGAACTTATTTGCTAAGTTTTTTTTATCCATGTCCTATTTTTCTTTTTCTTTTAAGAGATGCAATAAAATCCTCCAAATTATTTAACTTAAAAAATATATGTAAAACCTTGCCTGTGCCAACAAGTTTACAAACATTATATCACAAATAAAATTTTGTGAGACAAGGTTTTGACTATGATATCTATGATTTTTAACTTGACAATCTACAGACCCATTTTGAATTACACTAGAAAAGGAAAGTTTTTTTCTTGCTCCAAAATATCAGGTGCAATATTCACCTTGGTCAGCATAAACGGGTTACACAAAGTGAAAGGATTAAATATGACCACAAAATCGGAAACATGAAAGAAATTGAAAGAAAAACTGGACCCTAGATCATTATGTCCCCCCCCCCCCCCTCAAATACATAACTTCATTATGATATACATATATATATATATATATATATATATATATATATATATATATGTATGCAAGGCTTTGGAATGTTTAGAATCTTTGTCTACTTCACGTGACTAGTCGAATACTAGTCACAAGTCAGAGAATTTGGAATGGAATCTATGGAAAATGCATGCGACATCAAAAAAAAATTGAATTTAACATGCTAATTTAGAGGTGAAAAGACCAATTTACATGGTGACCTTTCATATATACAGATCAGATTCTAGTGTGAGATGATCTTGTGCAAACTTCAATGATTATTTCAATCTGCTGCGATGAATACTGATATATAACTTCAGACATCAACATCATAGTGAAGTAGCCGTATTGATGTTAAGATCTAGAATTTCTAGTATATGTGTATTACACTTTTTCTTTTTCAAATTGATGTGTTTGATTCTAATTTATGTCTGACCTATTTCTCCTATCGACTGCCAAATGGATCAACAGTAACAACAGTTGTATTGGCACTTCTTACCACTTACTAGGTCTCTGACTATCATGGTGGTGTGAAACAGGCAAGATTACATGTACATGAATCTCTAATACCTAATTATAATAAAATAATTGTACTCATCAAGGCATCTTTCCAGTCACATATGATTGCCCAAAATGGCTAAGCTAATTCCATGAATGTTTTTACTGTTGAGCAATTTGGTCTGCAAGGCCCCCATAAACATAATTTCAATTGAATCTGCTCGATGCATGTGAGCAAATTAAATAATTATGATTACGTAATAATTAAAGAGGTATAATGTAAATGCATTGCAGAATTCTTTTGCTGATGATTTTAGCAGAGCACAACCACTCTAAACTTTGATCAGCCCCTCTCTGTAATGAGAGTCTACTTTTTGGTTCAAAGAGTAGTTAAACAAATAATAGTTTCTTATCTAAACAAAAAATAAAACTGAATGGAGTGTATGACGTAGTGAACATCATGTGGTCTCCGATAGTGGGGTCATTATGGAAGGTTGATCCTTCATACGGAAAGCTTCCATGTCAGGACCATCAAGTAATCCTTGCTGTTATAGGTAATAAACAAGAGGATAGAAAAGGGTATCAATGACTTGGTCTATGGAATCAATGGCTCTTTGATGAATTCACGTGTAAAATGGATGTTGTATTTAGAAGATTTAGGGTGATAATACACTCAGAACTAGAGACAGCATTTACCTTGAATGATGTTAAGGTTTTATATAAAAAGTAGAAGACAGAATTTACGACGTAATGCTTGGCATTTTAACTTGCAGGAAACTTTTATATACTGCAAATTGGGTGGATTACAACAAGCCCAACAAGTATGTATGAACTTCTTGTTAGAAGTCTTCTACTCTGTCAAATAAAAGTTGCTAAAAAAGACAATGCACTTTATAATGAATAAGTTATCAATTATCAAGAGGAAGAGAGAGAGAGAGATAAAGAGAGAGATAAAAATCCTGAAAGCATCCATACTCCCAAATTAAATGAATACATGCAAAGCTTTCAATTAACAAAGTGAAAAGAGAAGAATGGAAAATGCCATTGAAATGAACTGAAGTAAAAAAAAAAAAAAAAAAAAAAAAAAAAGCAAATCAGATTATGAAATGCAGGCAAATAATTGATGGAAAAAAACCATGCATACATATTGGAGCATCTTAGTAATTGATCAGTAGGTCAATGCGCTGCTGTAAATACTTCCTTTCTAAACTAAATGAACATTTAAAGCTCATTCTCTGTCACAATATCTTCTAACAAATTCAATAGTCAAAATGCAAACCTACAGCTGAGAGAAAAGATTGTAAAAATGTGTATCTCATAATAAAGCATTTCAGAAATAAGAAAAGCAGTTAAAACTTGGTTTTAACTAGAAACTTTTGACCATCAAATTGAACATGCAGAACATTCTAAATTTGAATATGATTTACTGTATCAAGCAGACTTAATGCATGGCCAGAAGTGAGTCCTCCATGTATGCATGGTCCTGTGAAGATAGGTGAGAAGAAGCAAGGAATGAGTAGAATACGAGACCACTGCAGTTCTGAATAAAGACCTGAACATAGCAGGAGGCATAGTTTGGCAAAAATGAACTGAGTATACACAATTTGAAGAAGTTTGTGTTATTCCAAGACCAAACTTGGCAAAGAAAACTGGCAAGGCTAAGTTTTTGCCTCGCTCTATAACAGAATGTGACCACGGGATAAAGACAAGAGAATGTCACATCAACCTATATTACAGTCCTAAATAAAAGGTACATATGGCAAACAATTATCAAAAAACTTGCAAGGGTATAAAAGACCACACATTATAAAAACAACTACACTCCCTCTATCCTTCCCCCAAGACAAGAACTACAAAGCCCAAAACATATATCATACATTCATATTTTTATTTCAATTTAAAACACTTCATTTTTTCCTCTGTAATTTATTCACACAACTGTTCTTAACTATTTTCTACCATCATAATCAGGAAATGTTGTATACTGCCCCCAAACAACAGAAAACTTCAAGCACAATGAACAGCAGAATAGAAGGAAATGGAAAAGAAGATGGATAACACAGAGCAAACTTTAAGGTTTACCTCAACAATGATCACACTTCAACACAGCACAGCAGATTCCTGAAAGGTCTCAACACAGCCCTTACCTTGTCTGAACTCCCACGAGACCTGAACTTGCTGAGGAAGGACCTGGACTTCTTACTGCCATCCTCAAAGTGGACCTCGTCCTCATCATCTTCATCAATAGCACAGGAGTCAGCAGCTGGGAGCTCACCCGATGCTGAACTTACCAGCTTCTGATATTTGTATTCAAGCCTGGTGTAGTAAACAATGAAAGAGTATGACAGCTGACAATATTTACATTTTCAATGGCATTCAAATAACCCACTGCAGGAAATTAAGGCTTAAGTACTTGTATTCAATTCAAGCATGGGGTAGAGGAGTACAGAACCATAAAGGATGTACAGGTATAATATAGCTTTCATTACAATTGGATAACCTTGCACATAAACAATGCATTGAATGGCCTTCAAAGCAATATTAGGGTATATGACAAGAGCAAAGTCAGAGTGCTACATACCCAGGGTGATACTTATTTACATAACCAAAAATGTTCATGAGATACATTCTTGTACTTTGTGGACATTTGGGGGAAAAGAGTTCTTTTTTCCCCTTCATACAAACAATAATGAAACAGATTAGTAATAGACCATGAGTTCATACTGTAGTAAGCCAGTGAACAATGTGCATAATATAATACACCATCAAGCACTATCAGTTAGCTACATGATTTTCCTGAACTACTAGGTGGCAGGACTCATTCTGCTTGGGGCTAATGAAGACTTTCATATCATAAACATGTGCCAAGGAGTACTAACAAAAGCATATCCCATAATTTTATTCTTGTATAAGTATCAAGGGTAACACTTAAAGAAAAATCCTAGAACATGACTGCTTTACCCAATGTTTTTCTTCAAATACTGAAATGTAATAGATACTCACTTCCTGTTTTTCTTCCAGACACAGACAATCATAGCACACAGCAGTATGGCACATCCTACAAAGGCTGCAATGGCAATCTGTGCATACATGGGCACTTGACTGTACCAGGGCGGTACTACGCATTTTGTAGTCTTGTCTTCGGGCAAGGAAACTCCACCAACACATTTCCTGTAAGAGATATACAACAAAATTGAAATATTGTTTACATTCTAAATGAATATTGTCAGAAATGTACCAATGGAGAATCTGAATTGAACATAAGACACACTCAAAGGGAATAAATAGAAAACTGAGGTGGAGGACTAACTGATTTTCACCTATTGCTTCCCACACAAGTCAGAGTCCTACATCCATTGTGTACACTCATGGAACAGCAACAATACATGTAGAACTGAAACAATTCAGATTTGTTATAATTAAAAGCTTATTAAGTAAACAATTATTGCAATTTTTTCCACATTTTCATAATCACTGCTGTGGGTTCATAGCAGTAAAATGCACTTTAGGACAGGGTATTTTCATCAACTACATGTACCTGTATATGAATTTGACTGATAAGAAATAAAACAAAACGGGCAGTCTATGACAGATTATTTTTGTACAATAAGACTTTCAGATTTTTCAGTTTGATACTTACACAGTATCATTCCACACATATTTAGTGACCTGGTGTCCATGTCTACACTCCTGCTTGATGGATACGATGTCATCATTGGTACACACCGGACATGCATATTGACTGGTCCATAGCATATGGAAGGTACAACCATCACATGTACCTGGCAAAGGAGAAATGTGACAGAGAAACAATTACTCAAGGATGAATAACACTTTACAATGTGATATAGTCACTGACTGAAAACACCTCTTGGAAGATCAAACTTAGGAATGAACAATTATATCTTGCTTGAATCAGCATTTTGTGAACAAAAAAGTACATTTCTTGTTTACAACCCACTGCAGAGTTTGGATCTTACTTTAATTCAGCAGCATTTTAATGATAAAAAAAAGTATACATGTATTTTCTGTCTATACAGTTTTGCTATAAACTGTAGTGTTTAATAAAGATGGCACTTTGTTGTAAAAAAACTGAGCATGTCTGGTAACCCAAGTTGTCAACTTGTAAATAATACAGGTTTCATCTACCACCTTCAGTTCTGTACTTTATAGTGATAAAATAAATATCTTTATAACATATGATTTGAAGAGATGTGTACATACATGTACCAACCGCTACCCACAATATCATATTACAGGCTGTTAAGTGTAGAGTGAAGTTAAACATTTTCATATAGCACATTTCACAAAGACCAATACTACATTATATTACCAAGAAAATTATCATTCAGTGCTAGCTAAAAATTCTCTTCCTTTCTAATCCTGGTGCATGTTGTTTGTTCCCTAGTGATTCTACAGTGCTGGTGGTACACAAGTGAAATACCATTTAGCAAGGAAAACCAAACAAAAAGGCAAGCTGCAGATCTTTCACATACATGATCATCCATCAGCAAAAACAATTAGTAAGCAATTAGTTAACATTTGTTTCCATTTTATGCTGTTTTTCTTTGTTATATTTTACTTTATTATATAAAGCATTATATTAATGTTTGTTAAATGCTAAACCCCAAGCATTCCTTTTACCAGGATATTTGAAAGACTTGATAACAGTATAATCAGAGTCGAATTTATTGTCTGTTCAGCAGGGTTTGTCCCTTACAACTGCAGAGTTTCTTTTTAAAAAAATCAGTATCACAGAAGTAACAAAAACACTAATATCCCTGAGCTAATAAAATCAACATTGCACAGGTCCACAAAACTAAATAAAACTAACAAAAGGCAAGCTGAAGATCTTTCATATACATGATTATCCATCAACAAAAGCAATTAGTTTACATTTGTTTCCATTTTATGCTGTTTTCCTTTCCATTATTTTACTTTGTTTTATAAAGAAGCATTATACACAATTTAATGCTTGTTAAATGCTGAACCCCAAGCATTCTTTTTACCATTCTTTCTTTTTGAAAGACTTGATAACAGTAAAATCAGAGTTGAATTTATTGTGTGTTCAGTACAGTTTGTCCCTTAAAAAGGGCAGAGTTTCTTTTAAAAAAAAAATCAAAATGAGAGAAGTAACAAAAACACATATCCCTGAGCTGATAAACTCATAACTGCACTTTTGCACAGGTTCACAAAAGAAAATAGTTCAACCTTTAACCCCTGAATGAGATTTGATTTTGGTATTACACATTTTTCACATTTTTCTTTCTAGAGACTAGATTTCTGGGAGATGCTTTATTCTTTCCTCTTATGTGAATTGTTTTCAAAGTAAAAATCCCATCACATTATCCGTTTTGAACCGAATGTTAACCGATTTGTAACATGTTTGTGTTAGCACATACGATATGTTGTTATACTCTGCCACATTTTGTGTAGCATTTTATGGTTCCTTACAGATTAGTGAATTCACAGTGGCATCCCGGTACAGGCGGGATCGGATGCTGCGTCGCACGGACATCAGAGTCATGGCCAATGCACCGCATCGCGGGGTGGAGCTGTTCTTAAGGGCATCAAAAACTGATCAGAGGGGAAACGGTTCGACCATTTCAATACCCAAGGTTGAGGCAGATAGTTGTCCTGTAAAGGCGGTCCTTAGATATTTGGAAATGTGCTCACGAAGTGGTGAGGCTTTCTTTTGCCCATATGGTGCACTCTCTCTCTCTCTCTCTCTCTCTCTCCAGGCATGAATTCTGTGCCATAATAAAGAGGTGCATGGCCTACGGCTATATGCTGGCGGTAAAGTTTTCGTCGCGTTCTTTTCGTATAGGTTTGGCTACCACTGCTGCCATGGCGGGCTGCTCGGATGCCCAAGTCCAGCGCATGGGTTGACAGGCGTCGACCGCGCATCGGATATATCAGACTTGACATGGTTGTGTAAATATATGTGGTGTTGATGCAAAGGATCTGTGGGATTATTGTAAATTGGATCAAATAAGGGTAAGAAGGCTGTATACAGACCTAAATATATGTATGTATGTAAAACAACACAACAAACACACACACGGGTTTGTCCCTGGCCTCATAAGATAAAGGTCGGATGAAAAACACAAATCATCTCAACAACAACAACAAACAAAAAACAAACAAACATAACAAACAAGAAAGAAAATTAAGTGGGGATTTCAGGTTCACAGTCACGCACATTCTTTGGAATCCAGAATGCTGCCCAGACCCTCTTTTCTTGTTTTCTTTCACAGAGCCAGCCATATGGACAGTGGGCAACTCCATAGTCTTTTGGGCCCAGTGCAGAGCAGAGAGGAATGGCTTGGCCGACCTTGGCCTGGGGACGGCCATCCACTGGGCAGGGCAATTGGTTCTTCGCCTGGATCAAGCAAGCTCCTGGCTCAAAACGATGGCTCGCGGTAAGCCCAAGCCGACGGTCTGGGTTTTTCACGTCAGCACAAACGATTTGGAGGAATATTCAAAGAGAACTCTGGCGAACGCCGTTAGTACACTATATGAATCGCACAATGAGGCAGAGATCATGTGGTCAGACATTTTAGAGCAAGTTGCATACAGCAATTGTAGACCAGAGGACCACATGACCAGGGCAAGTTGGACAAGAGAAGAAGGTCGATGAATCGCTATGCCTGGGACTTGTCTTGTAGAAAGGGTGGAAAGGCCATTGCACACCCTTAAATAAACTATCAGAATGCTGCATTGTATAGGCCCAACGAGTTACATCTGTCCCATAAGAGGCTAGACAAGTTCATTAGTGACTTAAAGGTCGGTCTGTCCTATCTTAGTTCATCCAATTTTAAATAAGTTTTGTGCTAATACATTGCAATATTCAGTGTTTTTTGTTGGCATTGCTAGTAGCAGATGATTATCTATTACAGTAAGAGTGTCTCAGTTCAGTCACAACTGCACTAGGTCTTGTTTAGGAATGCTAGGGATTGCAAATTGTATATAACCCCCCCCCAAAAAAAAAAAAAAGAAAAAAAAAAAGAAAAAGAAAATTCCATAGAAAGTTCGGGTTTGATGCCGCAAGAGTATGTTTAATGGTTCTTAGAAGAGAGCGCCTTAATTGCAACTAATTATTGAACCATTTAGAGTAGCAAAGCGGCGAAGATTATGTAATCACTATACATGCCATGTCTGTGGGCAAATAAGCATATTTTAGGTTGAACCTTGTCATATATCGAGTGATGCTGAGCCTTATTCTAGAAGGGGAAAGTAATTATTTGGTGCCAGTTCGGGGGGGGGGGGGGGGGGGGGGAGTTGATTAAGCACGATGATGGGCTGGTGTTGTGGAGAAAAAGTTTTAACAATACTTTGTTATAGGATCATAAAGGAAAACGATAGGAAAGAACACATATGCCCTTTTCAGTGGTTCGATGCTCAAAATATTTAAAAGAGAAATGCAAATAGGCATCAACATCTTTAAATTAGCAACGCGATAGAAAGTTTGAAATCACTGCTATCCAAAAGGACAACGTGATAACTTCGGAACATACCTTCGATTGGTACTCTTTTCGGTTATATAAAAAATTATTAAAAAAAAAATAAATAAATAAAATAAACAAAAACAAAACAATAGGAAATAGCAGAAATAAGCGGGGAATTGTGTTTTTGCTGAGTGAAAAAAGGTAAAGCTGATCAAGGAAGGCCTAAGATGATTGCTGGCATGAATGAGTTGAAGATGGCAACAACAAGTGCTTGTAGTTTTTACTAACTAAACGGTAGAGTGTACTTTACGGAAATTCAATGACTGTCTGGATTGAATGAGTAGTTTGGCGGTAAAATAGTAAAAGAGACCTCAGTTTTCCTAAATTAAAAAAAAAAAGGGGGAAGAATGAAAATAAAGGAAAAGGAAGATGAGAAAGGATGTAGGCGATACATTTGCGGATACAGGTACATGAATTCATAAGTACATGAATTGGGCAGTGTTCTGTCGAGCTAATGGGCTTGGCACCAATTCAGATCCGGGGGCATTTGGCCTGGTCGCACACCAATCTAAAGAATAATATGCATACAGAAAGGTAGGCCAGAGGGGCATTTTTCCCACTTAACAAAATTCTTAAGCAGGTGGGTTTTCGCCCCTACCCAGTTTTGGATGGGTGTTACGTCTTGATTAATGCTATAGAATAACAATTTTGAGGTCTCAGAAGGATTAGGCTGCAGCATAACATAACTGCATGACAAGGGATGCCTTAAGGATACATCAAGCCATTGCTCACACGTAAATCTGTATTTTGGATTTCGGGGGGTGGGGTGTGGAAAATGTGATGTATACTAAGCCACCGATTACATGTCAAATTGTATTTGTTAAGTTATCGATCACTGTTATCGATCACTTGTCATCTGATAATCTTCAACCCCACTCGATTTTCACAGGCAAGAGGGCTGCCATGTATATTGACTTTTATTTGTCACTTAGTAATTTTTTTTGGCCCCCACTCGATTTGAATGCAGGGGGGACCGTGTTGTACCTACACATTTTCAAACTCTGTAAACCTGAGGTAAATTAGGGTGTCACACTTAAAGTTTAATCTTAGGCCTCACCCGATCTTACATGCGGGGAGGATGGTATATATATCTATATTCTATAAGTTTAGGCCTCACCCGATTTCACATGCAGGGAGGCTGGCATCTGTAATCCACCGATATCTAATAGTTAGTAGCTGATCTGGGATTCCTGTCTGGCTAGCAGGGAAGTTACTAGTGGGAAAGCAGCAGGGAAGTTACTAGTGGGAAAACAGCAGGGAAGTTACTAGTGGGAAAGCAGCTGGAAAGTTTTATGTTAACTTTATAAGAGTAGGAGGGGGCCCTTCTAGCCGGGGGTTTCACCCCTCTCCAGGGAGAGGGGTGAATGGGTGAAATCAAAAACAAGCGAAATTTACCTTACTTGGCTGAGCGCGAAAAATTAATTGCGTGAAAATTTCCACTTTTACAGTAATCATCAAGAAGGTTATATCATACAAAATGCATGTGTAATTTTACCAAACCAGAGCACCGTTTTCAATACTCTGAAAGCTCTAATGCAGCATGCAATAACATAGAAACTGACTTTAACTATACAATATACTCTACATTTAACAAATGCCTGATCAAACACAACTTCACCATACCATATAAATTTGCATCTAACATCAAACACCATGCTGGGGATGCAAAACAAACTTTACCTGCTTGAGCTACTGCATTCTCTGTCAAACTGTTACTCTCTACAGCTGTACAAACATTTTATATCACAAAATCAAATGACAACTTCATTGGAAAAAATGTCACATTATCAAGTATTATGATTGGAGTGTTAAGTGAAGTTATGAAATAAATACACATACATGTAACTTTCATCACAGCGAAATCTATGAAACTGAACTCCCCTGCACACAAACATTGATCAGATACATCATTATTACAATTTAGAGGATTGGAAAAATCTGCCATAGAGAGAGGCATACCAGTGTCCCAAAATATCAGATTAAACAATCAATGAACAATCATGCACTGAATCATAATAGGTGACAGTAAGGTAATATTTTTTTTGGTATATCCCTTCTGAAAAAAAGTACACATAATAATCTCGGAAACAACAAATCAATATTCTGATACTTTTGCATATTTCATGTGTACACTTGACCAATGTTTAAAAATATTTAAGAATTCTGCACAGATTTTGTTTTTTAAGCAAGCTGGACAAGTGTAGAGAAACTTCATCGCCGTCTGTCACAAAAGTGAGAGAGGACAGAAGTGAGCTATAAATTGTGATCACTCCTCTTTTCATAAAAATACATTCATTTTGGTACATGTGTGCTGAATGCAGGTGTATATTTGAAATCATCGCACATAAAAAGTCATTGTTTCTCCCCTCTCTTGGGCCATGAAATCGACATGAGACTTCCCCAGTATGTTCACAACAAATGAGAAATGAAACAAAAGGACAAAGAATCTTACCAATGGGACAAGCTGTGGGCAATTCTATCCTGTCTACCGTCTTCTCACTGGGATCACATCGCAGGGTTACGATGGTGGAACGTCCATTTGGGCAAGCTTTTGTTGTCCTATGCAGAAACAGAGAATGAATACTCTAAATTACAGTATATCAAATTAACACGTAAAGTAACTCGATATATATTAATTACATACAAAAAAAAATCTACAACATAAACAAACAAACAATAACAATAAAGTTATCTCTTACACAGAAACCCAAAGTGAAATATCCTTGACAGAAATTTTGAGAGAAGAGCAGTTTCACTCTTTTCTGAGTTCAGTTTTAAATTAATACTTTATCATGGAGAAGTATCTACACATTCTTTTAAAAATTTTCTTACCTAAATTACCATAACGAAATTTCAACCAGATGAGAAACAACCACACATGTTCAAAACCACCTATATCATGACAATCATGTTGTCATTTGAAGTTGCATAATAAGCACTACAATGTGAGTCTACAAATGCCACTCAACATCATAATATGATAACTTACAGTGGAGAGTGATAGTAGAACTTGAGATCTTTAAGTCCTTCTTCAGGTTGAGGGATGATACTATCTGTGATCACACCTAATGTATCCCCATCATTGATTCCTAGTAGGGTATCTCCAAGGCTACAAAGTCACAAAGAAATAAGGATATAAACTCAGAAAAACAAGCACAAGATCCTTGGCATATAAAAGTAAATAGTAGGAGTGGGAATAGAATGTCAGTCCTTCAGTCTTTCTTCAAGTTGAGGGATGATGATATCTATGATTACACCTAACATATCTCCATTACTGATTCCGAGTAGGGTATCTCCAAGGTTACAAAGTCAAAGTGACTTCCTGTACTGACTCTTCAAGAACTTTTATAGAATCAATTATTTTTAAAAAATCTTTTGATGATTATAAATCTAACTGGTGGATTAATATTTTTGTTTATGTTGTGTAGCAATTGGAATAAAATCATCATATTCTACACAGAAGTCAGGTTATTGTAGATCACTGTTGCTAGTAGAATCCAACTTAATAAAAAACTTGGGCAATATTGCAATAAATTTGTACATAAAATATCACTGCATGTGTAGTATGATAGTCATGCATCTGTGATCAACAATGCAAAAGAAAACAAATTCCTGTATTACTACATAAGTTTACCTGATGGGTTTGATAGCAGTCATGTATTTTGAGTCATCACTTCCAGGCATCATGATGGATCGACACACCCAGGAATCCACCATGGCTCCTTCTATATCCTCAACCTATTTACGTTGAGTGAAATTTAACTCAAAATTACGTAATTTTGCATAACTAACAAAATCTGAACTAACTTAGTCCCTGCTGTGTAAGAAATTTTGAGTGGATACACTTCTGAGATGAATAAATCAGATAAAAATTAATTCAAACACAGCTAGAAATACATGAACAGAAATATTGGGGAATGGGTCAAAACTTGTTAATCTGTTTGATATGATTTGACTTTCATTTCCGATAGATTCCATCAGGAGATGCATGTATCTCAAGCTTAGTATCCAACAGGTTAAGAGGAATGAAAAACACAATCCTCTATTAACATATATATATATATATATTTTTAAATAACAGAGCATTTGCAACATAAATACTTCATCTACTGTACCTCTACATCACCATCATACCATAAAGTGTGTAGAACTGCTTACCTGACCAATGGCTGAAGAGTTGTCCATGCACGTAGCCAGATTATTTTCTGCTTTCCCACACAGGCTGAAGTTGAAATGATAGTAGAAAGCGTTGCCCTCAGTCAAGAAGCTTGCTCCAGACATTACAGACTGCTGCCTGATTGGAGAAAAAACAACATTATAAAGAACAATTATAGATAAACAGCAAACAAAGCAAAATACATGAGAGCAGAGAGCACTAAGGCTTTGGAAATTTAAATGAGAGCCTAGGAAAAGAATGAAAAAGTATAAAACTCACTTACAGGAAAAAAAATTCTATGAAAATAGTTTCGGTGGATAAAAAGTAATTTTTACACTGTGAATAAATTAGATGCTAAATAAAACATCTTCCTGTAGACTGGCAAACAATAAAATCCATTAGCTCACATTTCATAAAGATAGATCTTGAAGATTTCTAAGGCCTGACTCACAATAGTGTCATTTACTTACGTCAGGATCATGTACTGGTACGGTATTTTGCATGTCATGAAAGAGTGATATCACTTTTATTAGAAAGTGATTGCAAAATGAACAGGGCAAACAAGACTTTTAATAACTGGCATATGGGTTAAAGGGGAAGTCCAACCTCACATCAAGTTGGTTTTAAAAGAAGGAGAAAGAATAAAGAAACAAATCAGTAAAAGTTTGACCCAAATCTGATAAGAAATAAGTTATGAATTTTTAAATTGTAATCAATCAAACACAAATTGGCAACCCTGTGACGGATCTTTTGAGCTCCTCTTCCATTTATTTGCCCTGTACTAAAAAAAAAAAATCATAAATTTCCACTTTTTCTAAAGAAAATATTTAATCATTCATGCAACCTAGATATAATCATTGCAAATATATGTTTTTACACAAATCCTGTATGATACAAATGCATTTCTTCATCAACAACGAAAATTTATGAAATTTTCTGTATAGACCAAATAGGAGAGGAGCTCGCAAGATACGTCAAGGTGTTGCCAATATGTGCTTGATTGATTACACTTTCAAAAAATCATAACTTTCTTGGGATGATCTTTGAAGGTAGAGGTTTGTATGGTGAACCGTAAGCCTTCCATAACTTTCTTATTTCTTGTCGGATTTTGCTCAAATTTTCACTTATCTGTTTCTCTCATTTTTCTGCTTTTATTCAAATCAATTAAATATCAGGGTGGACCTCCCCTTTTACTGCCATCACAGGCTCCATTAGACCAGGTAATGATGAAATCAAAATGATGATTTGTGTGAGCCAAATCAAAGGCTATTCAACATTGTGGACAGTAAACACATAAGCTGTATAAGTTTGAATTCATTCACAATATTTTTTTTTTTAATGATTAAATTCTTCAGGTAAAATATAAACATACTCATAAATTTTGAAAACAATCCCAACGTCCACTTACCCTTGCAGTAAGACCAGGTCATAGTGTTTCTCATTCATTCTGACATGACAGTTACTGTAGCAGCTTGCACCCTTGTTACTCTTAAGACCTGATGGACATTCCAGACAGGCTGACTTTCCAACAGAATTACTTGCTCGCACATATGTGTCTGTGTATGAGAGAGAGAGAAATAGAGAACAGCAAAATGAATATAGTCTATAACACATCCTGGGTTTTTTTTTCTCTTTCTCTTCAACAACATGCAGATTACTTCATGATCAAATCCATCAATGCCATTTGCCAATTTCAAAATCTAATCAAGATAATCATGAAAATCTGTAACTGAACTGTTTCCAAACAAAATAACTTAAAGGAAACCAAAACCCAAGGAGAGAATCAATGTTATTGGAAAGTGAAAATTCAGAGAAGCACTTTACAAAAAGTTTCATTAAAATTGGTTAAAAAATGAGAGAGTTATGGAAGTTTGAAAAGTCTCGTTTTACTTTCTATGGGGATCCTCAAATTGGCAAAATTGCTTCAAAATGGCTGATTTTGTGAACAACTCCATTTGTTTTGTACACAGATTTTCAGATTTTCCCCATTATCTCTCAGGGTGCTCCTTGTCTCCTCCTGAACTCGACATATGTGGTGTAAAATACATTTTCCCATTATATATGTTGAGCTCAGAAGGAGATTAACTGCACCTTGAAAGATAATGGGGAAAATCTGAAAATCTGTGTACAAAACAAATGGAGAGTTGTTCACAAAATCAGCCATTTTGAAGCAATTTTGCCAATTTGAGGATCCCCATAGAAAGTAAAATGAGACTTTTCAAACTTCCATAACTCTCTCATTTTTTTAACCAATTTTAATGAAACTTTTTGTAAAGTGCTTCTCTGAATTTTCACTTTCCAATAACATTGATTCTCTCCTTGGGTTTTGGTTTCCTTTAACAAGTAACACAAATAACAAGGAAGGAACAGACTGATTATAATCATATATGGAAAAGATAACAATTTAATAAATTTTCCATCAATTTCATCTGACAACCCCCCCACCCCCCCCCCCCCCCAAAAAAAAATGTCTTTAACTCTCATCACTATTTTCAAATGGATGGGTAAACCACTGTATTTCATATTAAAACAATTAAAAAGAATTAAATACTGGCACCATACTACAAAAGAACAATAAGTACAACCATAACATCATTTCCAATACAAATAGATCACAAGAATATTTACTTTTTATTCTCAACAGAGGCCAAACACTTTATATACATGAAGGTCTCTCACTGAAAACAATTTACACCAAGAATCTACAAATGTCTACAATGACATGAAGTTTTCAGCCTCAGTCTCTTCTGATAGGCACAGATCCAAAACTCCCTATCACTTCCTAGTTTAATCATTTGCATCACAATTTTCATATCATAAACGGAAATAATTACCCAGCAAAGAGGGTCAAAAATTATAAATGAGCAGCATTTCCACACAAAGTTCTTGGAGCTTTTGAAAGTTGCAAATCTAAATCTAATCACACATATGGAACATATTCACCATGATTTTACATTCCAAATGAACAATATCCAGGGCCCTGTTTCATAAAATTTGTTATCAGTAACAACTGCTACATTTCTATTACATATTTGCTCACAGCCAATCAAATGCAAGGATTTCAGTAGCTTATAACAGTTATTGTAACTTGTTATTGATAACAAGTTTTATGAAACAGGGCAGAGGACTTAATTTGAGAGAAACACAGAAGAGGAAATCACATGTCAATCAACATGACAAATACCCCTGAACTCGGGTACCTACTAGTTATATGAATAGCCATGATAAAAGAACATTTTGCACATGTGTAGATCAAAGAGAAACTACATGTAGTTGGTTAAAAATTAGACCCTGCATTATTGTGTTACATCTGGAGGTACCATGAAGTTGTAATTCATATTACCACTAGGGCTCTTATTTACGAGAATTTCATGTTAGGTCATTACGGGTTGCAGTTTTATGGTTGATCCTTTTGGGTCATCTCAAAAGTCAAGTTGTGTTCTTCAGACATGGTAATATCTCAAATAATCCACAAAGGTAAAGAAATAGAGAATTAATACAATCACACAAAACATAAAAAACATAAAGATCACAAAGTAAAGTACAACATATCGATCTAAATTCACACTGATAAACAATATTCAAACCCCTACTTTCATTTCATTGATATCTTACCTTCTGGGCAGTTTTTGCAGTGCTTAGATTTTTCATCAATATACTGTCCTGGCCCGCATGGAATACAACTGAGCAGAGCAAAGCATGTGTGTTAGAGGCATTCATCGATCAATCAGTCAGAGTTAGATATGGGATGAAACATGCATTTTAATCTACTCAAAATAATAAACTGTAAAAATGCATCTATGAAATAATAGTTATTTTGTAAAAATCAATATCAAACTTAAGCACTGGATTTTCGGTGCTTAAAAACATGTGACAATGCATAATGTATCAATAAAGCATTACTACACATGCATCATAATATTCATGGCTGTATTAGTGCTTACTAGGTGAAAGTAGGTAGTGACACTAATTTGTAAACTACAGACAACAAAGCTAAAAAGGTACATTGGATACCTATAAAAGATATTCATGAATGCCTCCCACTGATCAAAATATATACAATGCATCATTTGAGGCATTTCATTTATTACAATGTATTTTGATTGCTAATAATAAGTTAATTATGTGCATTAAGTAAAATAATGTGCATTCCCTTTTGATAGAAATAGTGACAATTTTGAGTGGTTGCAATTTAGCAGTAGCCCGAGTCACTGAACAAAATAATGTACTACTTTCTATATAATATGAAATGAACACAATGTTACAAATACCAACAAATTTCATGCATTAAAGTATACTGCAAACAAAACAGGACATGTTTTTACGAGGAGGTGTGCACAAATATACTTGTTGACAATTGTGAGCAAAGCGTGAGACATGCATACATAACATACATTACTTATGTACATTGCAGGTACACGTGTAATTGGATGTGCAAAATTTGATCTTCTCACATTATTTTATCAACATTTTTCTGAAAAATCATCTCATCTTCTTTCATGTACGGCAAATGGGTAGAAACTTTCCATAGCCCTCTCTTCACAACCTGCATACAGATGGGAGGTTGATATTGAACCTGACATGCATGTAATAATACTCTAACGGACAATTTACTTATTCACTGATTTATTGCCATGTAGTATTTGGATCTCTCTTTTCTTCTCCTTCTTTTTAAATCTCTTTCCTGTTCTTTTCCTTCTTCAAGGGCTGGGGAAGGGGGGTTGTTATCAAATAATATAATACATGCAAGCTTTAAAATCAGTAGCTACATATTACATGCACCAAGAAGCATTCAAATCTTTATTCTTACCCTGTATGATCACTACCCAGTGGGCATTCGGTACACGTTGCTGCTCCTCCATTCACTGTGTTTGTGATGGTTATGTCATAGATTTTCACACTAAATAAATTTAAAAAATTGACCATAATAAATATGAAAACATAGTTTGCCACACAGCACATGGTTCAGAAATCATTTCTGTAGAAAGGATGAATAATAATAAAATCAGTTTGTCAAAAATTATTACGGTACCAACTGAGTTGAAATAATCTACTGGTCACTCCTTTGGCAAATCTTGAATATATGCTTTGATTTTCTGTGTTCCTTTGTTTCTATCTGGTATAAATAAGAAAAAAAAGATCCTCACATTGTTATAGTGGTACATTTTCCATTACTAACAAGTGGATCAAATCATTGCTATTTCAAAGCTGTAGCTACATACACTGATATTCATCTTCATAAAATAAACAATAATTCATTTCATATTGCATCTTATGCACCCCAACTCTCCTAGTATACCATGATTACTCGATTATTCTTCACTCTTCTTTCTACATTTTATCTCTATTTGATGGTCATTGCAAATAGTCTAAATAACTTTCATGGTAGGAATGTACACTGAAATCATGTTGTATGACAAACTAATACAGCTCTACAGCTGGAGCAGTTACCAAGTGCACTGTTCCATATAACAGACCACACCATCCACCTTATACTTACATATCATTGGGGTACTTGTGGTTGTTTTCATAGTCTAGGTTATTGACATCAGTCTTCTGAAATGCCCAGGTGAAACTTCTCTTTCCAGCTTGGGTCACAGCATATCTGTTCAAGAAATACAACAGTCATGTTTGGTTACAATTCTTTAACAGATATTCAATAAATACATTAAATGAAATTGTAACAATAGTCCTAAACAAATGAAATTGCATCACTTTCTGCAAGCAAACACTCATCCAACACATTTGATATCACATTAAAAAAACCCCAAGTGCATTGTTAAATCAGTATTCTAAAACCCCATAGTCTCCATGAATTAGCTATATGGGAGCATTTCTTCCTCTCAAAAACTCAAAAATTATCTTAACACACTCCAATGGCATATTCAAGGGCAGTGAGATGTATAAGATTCTATTAATGAATTGGAATGGATGTGTAAAGATATTGCATCACTGGAACAGCATTTTCCACCAAAAAGAACTATGAACTACAAACAGAAATGGCTTGGAAAAGCATTAAGACACCTAACCTGTATTCCTGTCTGTCCTTGGAGCCTGCCCAGTACTCAATAACATTTGCCTCATTGAGCTCCTCCAGGAAGAACAGAGTACAGTCCTCTGATTCACAATCCATACTAAAAGCAAACGAGATGGTACCCAGCTCTTCAGCCTTTCCATTGAAGTAACTGGCTTCCTTACGGAATCCATCCACTTCAAGATCCAGGATGAGGTAAGCATCGTCTGAGTGACCATGGCCGGTGTGGATGTAGGTGTCGGCTAGAATCCAGCCCTCTCGGGAGGCACAGCCATAGTCATCTACAGGGGGAAACAAATAAACATACTGTCAGACTGTGTAAAAAGAGTACTCAGGGTACACAAGAAAAGTCTTTCTATATGAGCTCCTCCTAATTCAGGTTTCAAAAGAATAGTGTTGAAGGGGAGCCAAAAGTATGTCATTGTTTTAGACAGTCTTTGAGAATTCAATACATACTCTGCTCTGGAAACAAGCACTAGTCTAATTATTATCTTTAACCCTAGATCCAACACTACACCAACTCTAACCATAAACCTAACCTAAAACCCTGTATCAGTTCAAAAGATAAAAATGTCAGCTTTATGAAATTATGATATTCTCATCAATTCAGTTTCTCAGCAGTCGGGGGAAAAAATCAATATATAAATATTTTTCAGCAAGGGAAGCTAATAGTGTCATCTGATTTGCTGAGCATCACTTGGCCTGCACATATATTATGAAATACCAGTTTGTGTGAACAGGTGTAAGAAGAAGGTCATTGTAGCAGGTGGTAATCCATTAAAATTTCCCGCCATCAACTCTTCACATATGTGTGAAAACGTTAAAGGGTGAGCAAACATATGTATTGTTATGTCTTTTAATCAGTTGAAAATCGTATGCCGGCTGTCATATGCAAGCAGCATCTTACTGGTTTGGTGGCCTGTATAAAATCCTGGTTTTTGTCTCATTATCTCTCACATGGTGCTCTGACTGAACAATGAACAATCCAATTGAACTACATGATTTAAAGGAAATTGGTAAGAGACTTCAGATTGCTGTGACTGCTTGTTTAATGGAAAGCAATGACTTACTTGTTGTAACAACACAAGATGCATGTATGTTGGGTGGTAGAGAGTTCCAGTATGAGAAGGTCATCCCATACTCAGGTGTGGTGTTGGGAGGACAATCCTCACAGGCTATGAAAATTAAAGAGGGAATAACATAACAATACAAAATAGACCGTTTCAAGGTGTTGTTGGTAAATGCACTCAAATGAAGGTGTAAAAAAGATGAAATGTGTTCAGCTGTTAGAAAAGATACTCTGACTGTAACAGCTTTGATGGAATAAAAGAAAGTCACAATGCTTAAAATAAAGATATATATCAAACTGTTCAACACAGTCAATTATCAAACTGTACAAATGCTAACACAATCGTGACCAACTTCTCTTAACAAAATTGTTTTAGAAAAACTCTTGAAAGCAACAGCTCAAGTCTTTAATTTCTTTTCTCTTCCTCAAAGGTATAAGCATATAAAAGGTAAAACAACAAGCGATGAGATTCACTTCTCTGTAGATGACTTACGTGTAGTTCCATCACT
The DNA here is from genome assembly GCA_025618425.1 of Heliocidaris tuberculata. Taxonomy (NCBI): domain Eukaryota; kingdom Metazoa; phylum Echinodermata; class Echinoidea; order Camarodonta; family Echinometridae; genus Heliocidaris; species Heliocidaris tuberculata. The sequence continues at coordinate 15,379,953 of CM046832.1, read as the reverse complement.
AAACTGGTTCCTAGGGCAGAAGTCACACTCTGTCTTGTTGCTGATGGACATACCAGGATTACAGGGTGGACAAGCCTGGAATTCACCTGAGATCGGAAGCTCTATTGATGCTGGATCATTCGAATTACACAGCTGGGGATCAATCCATTTATACATCACCTTTGTCTATAAGGAAAATTAAGAAAGATCACATTTAATTTAGTATATTGATGTATTTCACATACTGATACAATATCTTTATATCAGCTTCGACTAGAAAAAGGATTGTCAAAACAATGAAGAAAGTTCTTATGATTATGAAGAGTACAATTTAAGTATTTTTTTTAGAGTTCAAAGACCATTACTTTTGGTATAGGATTGTCAATTTTACATGAAGCAATTGTCATACACTGTCATTCAGCCAAGATTTATGATGACAATTATGTAAGGACTGTATTCTATTATTCATAAAGCAGTCATGGAAATTCAATATAGTCCACAATTTGAGACCGACAAAATGGGCTGCAATGTGAAATAATGAAATGAATTTTATGTACAAAGGTTGTCTTACGAAAAGTACAGTGAGAGTAGAATCTGATAACTCTGCAGTCTTTTACCTGGATGAAGTGTGATTCGAATAATTCACAAATTCAAATCTAGCAACAAAATGCATCTCACGTAACTGCAGTCATGCACAAATCTAGATGAGAATATAAGCAAGTATACCTGATTATTTTCATTGCATGGTGTATGTATCTTGTAGTAATCATGCTCAGTACACGGCTTCTTCATTGTACAGTTGCTGGATCCAGGAACTAAACATAGGTCATATCAAGAAAATAAATCAATTGTATTTCATTAAATGTCTGATCATAAACATATTTTAAAAAGTGCATTACAATAGTCTATACTGTAAAATATGATATAAAGTAAATTCAAAGCATGGTATTTAAAGAAATATCACAGTTGATCTCAATTTCCAATCTACTTATTAAAGTGAAACATTTACGTGAATTCAGTATATCAGCTAGAAAACAGTTCATATTTCATCTAATTATTTTTAAAGCATCACATATCAAGCAACTGATATTCATAAGGAGAGGAACGAAATCTATGTAAATGGATTTTCATTAGTTTAGTTGATAAGCATGTATCATTGTAGATAATGAGCTTGTCCATGTATATTATTCAAGCACCCATTTCTTCATTACACGATACTTACCTGAGTACATGGTCTCAGCATCACAGGGTGTACAGTTAGTAGCTCCCATTTCAGAATAGGTATTTGCTGGACACTCATCACATCTACAAGAAAAGAGTAAATAGAACTTGAGATTAAATACACAAAAAGACAATGAGAATACAAATATTTGAAGCCCATTTCATTACATTGTTAGCCTATGAGAAATATCAATGTGAACTTCAAAATCACTCAGTGACCAATCTTTGAGGATCATATCATCATCATATACAACTGTGCGACAGGTGTTTTGTTTTAAACTACATGATACAACAAATACAATTGTACCACAATAAATAAATCACAATTACTTTTTTTCCTGCACTGTGCAATTGTTATCTTACATTCATACCTATTTTCAATTCTATTTTCTAATGAGAGGAAGTAAATTTCTTAGATCCCTGATAGTGATCTAAATTAGACATTGCTTTCCTTTACTATTTCTTTACTGCTACATTTATTGCCAAGCTCTACACAGTACACAGTACACAGTGGACTTCATGTAAATGGCTTTCCAGACTTTGTCCAAAGCCAACAGATGTTCTGCAGTTTTCCTTGCTTTATTGACACTTGTCATTACTGTACATGGCCTTTTACCTAGAAGAGCCTCGCCCTGCAGTGAATGTACCCGCAGGACACTTGGTACAGTCTGAAGTATACTGAAGCCCCATCACCTCAATACTTCTGATGTAGACCCGTGGAATCTTGATACCCGTGCCTACATAGAGTCCTTCAGACTTCCATGTTATCACATTGAGGCCAGCATCAAGGTTTAGCTATAAGACAAATAAAAAGAAAAATTATTATATCAGAACTAATAATCAAAGCTATGTACTATTAATATCATACAGATCATTTATGTTATGATTTATAAAGTTTACTTCATTTTCTGTGACTTTCCATGACTTTCATAATAAAGTCTAACAACATTTGTCAAGATTACCCTGTCCTCCCCAACAATACTATCAAATACATCTATGCACACATCAAGACATTGATTTTGAAACTGATGTTATTTTTCTTTTCTTTTCCAGAAGAAAAAAGTACATGCATTTTCCACAATTTTTTCCCCCTCATATTTTGATGTGGAAAAGGCAAGTTAATTTCCTTGCGGGATCAATTAATTTCAGTTGACGTACCTTAACAGATTTCCATTCTCCCTCTCCTGTTGCTGTAACTGCTTTACCACCACCACTCTTATGAGTCCTCTGGCATAACTCATTGTGAACCTACAAAGGAACATCATTGACATTTCAATAAAGGCAACTTCAATTACTGATTTCAAAGTACATCCTACAGCATCAACAATTTGGAAGGAGGCTATGCATGTCTGTTAGAGCTAAGATAAATTCTCTTTTCATCTGTCATAATATAGATACAAAATTACAGATATGATCATATACAAGTATGCAATATCAAAAACAAAAAATACACTAGCTTTTATTTCAATATAATGTAAAATTGACAGTAAAATGTGACAAGTTGTAACATGTAACACCACTTACACTGCATGTTTAAATATGTAATCAATAATGAATGAAAATGTCACCATCATCATCATTAACATCATCATCATCATTAACATCATCATCACCATCAGAACAACAATAATAATAATATTAATAACGCAAAAAATCACAAAGTACATGTTGTGTAATAAGCAACAGCTTCTCTATGCACTGTACAAAGCAAAGAGATTACAATAACTCTACAATTGAAATAACGGCATGTAATCACTAACATAACACCATACATGTATGTCATACAGCAGACAACATTTGGCTTGAAGTCTGTGGCTTTATTTCATAAACAAATACAATGATATTTCAAATTACCTCAACAGTGAAATAGTTGAAATCTGTGGCTAATGAGTAGGTAAAATTGACTGAACCTTCCTTAGCCAGGTTGGCTGTATAGATTAGCTTGGATGAACAGGTGCTATCTGGAGATCTGACAAAGCTACCGATTGCTTCCCAGAATGACCTATAGTGCAAAAAATGTATACAAAGAAATACAAACTTCGAGAGACTGATAAGGAAGAACAATAAAAATTTCATCACTTTATAATCAGCCTTTACCTTGAATTTTATAAAGAGAGCTATGCTGGTTTTATGAGCACCATTTCACTAAACACACATCATTCACATTTAGGATATAATAAAATGTATTAATTTTTTTTTTAATGTGTATTATTGTTAAAGTCTGATAGCATTGCAATATGGATAGCAACTGAGATACTGGGTGATACAAAAAAAAAAAAAATAATAATAATTACAATTTTCTGGAGGTCTCCTTTGAGAGAAAATTCAATGATTCATCAACAAACCTTCACAAGTAACGTATAGGTGCCGACTAGATACCAGATACTCACTCATTACAGTGCTCATAGTCTTCAGTGAAGTAGAATGCTGATGATGAAACGCTGAAGTCTGGAGGGAGCTCAGACCAGTCTGTGAATTTGACACCTCCACCAAGGGAATATTTTCCCTTGGGACACTTCTTGCAGCTACCTGAATCAATGTTCAAGTATTCACCAGCTCCACAGGAGAATCCTATATCATAAAATACAAAGAGAAAACATGATTTAAACAAGTGACCCAACATTTTCAATGCACTTTCCAACAAGCCTATAAAGAAAAGGATACGTACATCATACATGTACATGTACAATAAATCATTCCTTTTAGACAAAATATGTAACAAAGTTACATGGAAAACATATGCCCCCTTATTATAAACTTCACTCACTTAGGCTTTCATGCACATGAAATTATGTGCATATTAATTATATTAGCTACTTGGGGAAATTTAGAGTGGCTTTGATCATAATGGCCACAATAAAGGAGTTTTGGGTTAATTATTCATGTCATTACATACTCATTATCACCTGCTTTGCTTTAGGCAATGCAGCAATCTGAATAGTAGGCTTCTTACATGTACCAGGCTTACTAGTCTACTAAATAAAATACTGTACATACAGTACATCATACAGTGTCTAAAGTTAGCAGAAGTTCATATGTGTACCAGTGACTGACTGCCTACTGTAGATTCCTCTTTGGCAACATAAAATCCTGCTCTTGTGCCCTAAAGGCAAAATTCTATTAATCTCATAAAATAAATTATATCTTTTCATTCTTTTGTTGTTTCATGTGGATTTTGTACATTCAACTTAATAACCACGAAATGCTGGTCATACATGTATATTGCAGACATATGTAGAGTCATATTTTCTGAAAATTATGAAAGAATTGCAATAAAAGACCTGCATTTGCAGGTAATAAAATGTTTAGAAAATGCACCTCTTCTAATCTACATGTATGTATCAATCTATATCATACAGCAATATCTGAAATCCTTACGTGAAAAAAATACCCAGTAAATGTATACAATTTACAATGCATCTCTCCACAGTCACGTATTCATTCATTCATTCATTCCACTTATTTCATTCATTCATAAAAAAATTTAAAAACGTACAATTTACAAAAATTATAGAACAATCACAGTAAAATAATACATGAATGAGGAGACAGCTTTAGAAGGCAAAGGAGCCTTATTGGTGCTGCCACCAAAAAAAGGTATTAACAACATCATATACATTGAAACAGAGAAACCAAAGCAAAGCAAAAACAAACAATTCAAAAGTAAGAGTAAGCCTGAACATAGATAAAGTAAACTAAGTATTATAAGTATTCGGTATTAGTGATTTCAACTTCCTTTTGAAGACTACATTTGATATGTGAAGGTAAATTATTCCAGATTATGGGCCCCTCGTAGAAGATAGATCTTTTTGCAATATCAATTCTCGTCAACGGTAAATGAAAGTGGGAGGAACTATGAGTCAAAATCAAATAGATCAAATACATATTTTAATAATTCTAAATGAGCAAATAATGGATTAGTATGAGAAATGATTTTAATAGCCCTTTTTTGTAATCTGAGTAATCTAGACATTGAATAATTAGTTGAAGACCCCCAGGCAACATTGCAGTATTGGAGGTATGGGACTGAAATACAACTTTGAAATGTAGACCTTGATCCCTGAAAATGAAAAATTAATTAAATTTTGACAATCAATATTATACCATGGAAAACCTCTGAATCATAATCAAACATGAAGGACATATACATGTATGTAGGCAGGTATTGTGCATGTCAAGCTTCATACACAAACATATGGTGTGCAAGTGTCCCTGTACATGTACATCTTTATGTAGCAAAATTGAATATAAAATCTATGTACATTTGTATATCAGTCAGATAACAACAAAATATAGTATCCTTGAAAGCAGTAGGAGTATGAGACAGTTTCTCACTCCACAAACATTAGTATGATTATATCCTGACTGTTAACCCTTTCAAGACAAGTGACCACATTTTGTGGTTTGGCTTAATAAGTTTTGATTCAGAGCTCTAAAAAATATACCAGATGTATGAGAAGAAAGAGCAAAAATTTCTGCACATGTTATGTCCATTTTTATTGCATGACCATATTGCGTTTGATGCCAGGAATTTTAAAAACAAGAATAAGCTTTGAGATCCTTAAATTGGCAACACATTGAGAGGTTTAAAATCTTGTTTTTTCATCAAAATTGGCAATTTCTTTCAACTATTCAACAAATTTTATAACCATGTATATTGTTTTCAAAGACATTACACCTTATTTGAACCATGTAGCACGAAAAGAAAAATATTATTGTTGCCAATTTGAAGAACAAAATGTGATCAATTTAGCCCTTAAATAATTCATGTCCTGAAAGGGTTAAAGGGAAAGTCCACCCTGATATCAACTTGGTTAATCAAAAGTACATGTAGCAGAAAAATGAGAGAAACAGATCAGTGGAAGTTCGAGCAAAATCCAATAAAAAAATTTAATAAGAAAGTTATGAATCTTTGAAGTTGTAATCAATCAAACACAAATTAGCAACTCTGTGACATATCTTGCGAGCTCATCTCTTATTTGCCCTGTACTGAAAAAAAAATCATAAATTTCAATTTTCTCTCTGAAAAATGTTAGTTCATACATGCACCCTAGATATAATCATTTCACTTAGGAAGCTTTTACATATAACCTGTATGATACAAATCTATTCCCGCATCAAAAACAAAGAAAATGAAATGTTCTGAAGTTTTGTGTAAGGAGCAAATGGGAGAGTACATGTAGCTCGCATGATATGTCACAGAGTTGCCAATTTGTGTTTAATTGATTACAACTCATTCAATTAAAAAAAATCATAACTTTCTTATTTCTTATCAGATTTTGCTCAAATTTTCATTGATCTGTTCCTTTAAGACTTTTGCTTCTTTTAAAATCAACTCAATAACAGGGTGGACTTTCCCTATCCACTATGTTACAGTGCTTAGTCTACATGAAATACATTTATTTTTAACTTACATGAATTTGTATGTGGACCTTTGTGTATAGGCCTACACGAAGGCAAATAGGATATTAGAATACATGTAATGTACCTTTCTTTTACATACTGTACAAAATTGTAAGTGACATTAATCTTTAAACATTATAATTCATAACTGGTTCTGAATATCAATGACTGCATCAAGTTCTGTAACAGGCATCTACTAGGTAAACAATGGGAAAATCAACTTGAAACACAATCACAATCAAACAGGGATATTGATTGTTTTGCCCTTCTGATAACTGCATAAGAGCGTGTGAGACTGCATACATGTGTCTACTGATATGATATCTATTCATACATATTTGGGGGTTCAATTACACTCAATAATGAGCTCGTCCTCACGGGAGGAATAGTCTAGGCATAATTTGCATAAAGACATTTTTTTGGCCATGCTGTCCTTGTCTTGTGTTGAAAACTAAATCACATATAATTCTGGGGATATCCGAGAACTACTCTTGGCTTTCTTTTCTTCTTTTCTTCAAGATAGAAGGGATTGTGTCATCCTGTCTCATCCATCATGCCCGTTATAATTCTATGAGTAGGCAAAATATGTAACATGTGTATGTAGGAGAGTGACCTGTACGTGCAGACTATCACTTGTCTTCCTGTATATATGCCATATGGTCAACTAGATTTCCTTTGTTTAAAAAAAACACAACATTTTGCATTATAAAATCAATTTGTGGAAATATTCTAAATGCCTTCCATATATCTCTAAGGATTATATCTCTCAATAATATATCTTATTCTTCCATCATTTTTTTTTTTTTACCAGAGGTAAAACTGACCAAATGCAGGTAATTAGATAATCCCCCCAAAAATATATAAGAAGGTTGCTAAACATGTTTTTCTGTGCAGCTATGTCATTAATGTGACTATTCTCCTAATACTTTACTTGTACATGACAGATTTTCTTTTTAAATATCCTCCACATACTAAGTACTGAGACACAATTTTTTTTTTCTCTCGCTCTCTTTCTTTTGTGTCAGAATCATCTGATTTCCTGCAATGAAATAAGATGTAGACCATGTACATGTATTATTCATCAGATTTTCTGAATCCAAAGCCTACATGGAATAGTGCATCGGTGTGCCCCAATTTTCTTTGTTACTCTTGACAATATATGGGCCCAATTAATACTGAATTGCCATCTATAACTAGTGCAAATACAAAATGATGTACCAGTACATCTAAGAGCTATGCATATGCACATGTATGAGCCTTTTCATATTACAGCACTTGGATTCCAGGTGCATGTTCATGGCTTTTTAAAAGAAATCAACTATATATCTGAAACAAGAAAAAAATCACCCTGTACAAATTTCCTTACTGTAAATCCAATTACCATCAATTCAGTAAAATTATGAATATTCAAAAGATAAGTACCATTACAAAAATAGCATCATGAAAACAATAGCTGTCTGAAGGCTTTCTTGATACCAGCAGCTTTTTACCCAATCTCAGTGCTTCACTCTTGTTTGATATGACGTCAATGTGAAAGTTAATACTGTAAGCGCATACATGTACATCATGATCATGTACATGTACATGAACAAAGCAATTTACATGTACTGAAATCAACATTTTCTATTGACTAAAAATTTGTCTCATACATGTACATATACATGTACATACATGTGCATGTACAATGCATGTACCGGTATGTACAGACTTAAATCAGTTTTTACCAAACATGCATGGGCAACACTGTTCTTTCAAGAGCTTTGGAAGGTACATGTTCATATGTTCGGTATAGTTCATAGTTGAATTCATAAGGAACATGGTACTTAATCATTAGAGGAGAAACCAGCTTAAACTCATCAAATGTAAACAAACAAAAACTTGCTAGATTCACTGAAACAATGTCTTCCATTGCTTGACATGCAATTGGGACTACTAGCTCATTTTAAAAATGAATTCTTTTATTAAAACTAAGCTTTAATACATTTTCCAACAAAGTCATTTAGAAGATTATATCATGTAATTGCAGTACAAAAAAGTGGAAGTTTAGTCTGAATCAGTGCAATATTTTTCCATCACTAACATAATTCAACATGAAACTCTATGACCTATTACCTTTGACCTAAATAGCAAATACAACCAAATCTACAGTCAGTTCATTTCAATGCATGTACATGTATTGTAGCAAAGTCCAGAGAATGGTAATTTTATTGCAATAACAAACAAATAGTGAATGGAGAGTGGACAATCCTGAAACAAAATACCTCTGGCAACATTGTCATAATTTGATGGCCTACAATACACAACACATGTACACTTTCAGTCATTTCACTTCCATTATATCACTTGACTAAGTACTGGTACATGTACACACAAAGACACATTACAGGTAGATTCAAGATGAATAACATCAAACAATAACTTCTACCGTATGTCACAGAAGTACCGTAGACATATTATCCTTTTTTATTTTGTTACATACCGCAATCTACAGCTCGTACAGGTGCTGCTGGTGCTCCCCCTATACAAGTATCTGGCTGGGGAACTTGAACTCTCCATCTAACACCATTCTCATCACATTCTGTCATAGCATAGTGAAAGTTGTTCTGAAGGAGGGGAAGAAAACATGAATAGGGTGCTGATACTATACATGTACATGTATACTATATATGTCCCATCACAGACACTCACACATGTATGTGAGGTTTCAGGTTATTTTGTAGATAACCTCGTACTCTTTTTCTGTACTGACAGGACTGTTTACAATAGAGGAGTGTCCATTCTCGATCTCTTCTAAATTGTAAGGTTACCTGGCTGCCAGTGTGTGTAAAGTAGTTTGAGTCTATATTTTCTGTACATCCTGAATTTTAAAAAAAAAAGGTAAAATGTTCTGCATTCTGTTAGGATGAAGAAAACAGAATCAACCTGTTCAAATTGTTATTACTGTAGAATCACTGTCATGTGTAATTTTCCCCCACCCCCAATTAAAAAAGTGTGTGAAAGTGACAAAGGATATAGCTCTGGATCAAGCTCCTTATGAACTCTGCTGGAAAACTACAAAAGAGCTCTATAGAAAAAAAATTAAAATAGAACCTAAAATAAAATACAATACTATAGCATGGAAATCTCACATTTACAAAACAAAAGCTTTCATTCTACAATGTTCTCCCTCCCATTCCTCCTAAATCAACAAAGATGTCCCTCAAGAGATTGTCAAAAGCTTGTTCCTGATAGTGCTGGGAGTTAGAAAGAAAAGCCTCCATGGAACTGGATCGGAAAATTTGCAATATTTTTCCCAGTACCCGAACTGGACTGGAATCTTGTGATATTTAAACCTACAAGTTTCTGAAAATATTAAGTCTTGTCTGGTCAATCTTCATAGTTAATTCAATTTCAAATTCAACAGACGAGAATTGAATTTAAAATTAAGAAAAGAGAAATTGCTATATTTGCAAAAACTATAAAAAGTATGATGAGGGGGGACCTAAAGCTGCGCACAAATTTCCAGCAGCTAAAAAGTCACTTTTTCAATGATTTAAATGCAAATTTCTTTTATATATATCTTCATTCTACATACTCTTAAATTAAATCCCGGAGAAAATTACGACAGACAAGTATCAATAAAATTAATTTTCAAGTCTATGTCGATACCCATGTCAAATTTGGTCGACAAAATGGAAGGGTCCTAAAGCTGAGCACACGTAATAAATGAATGCAAATCTTGATTTTGAAGCTTAATTTCACTCCGATTTTTAAATAGTGATAATGTCACAAAAATAAAGGAAATTTACTCATTCTTTATTGGCAAACATAAATGATAATCTTGTTGCTCAGTCACATTAAAAGTTTGGAGCATTGAACACGTCGCATTGCATGTATTTGAGGGGTGTGCAGCTTTAGGACATGCGCAGCTTAAAGTTTAGGACCCCTGACCATAATATTAACTTGAGTAGACAAAAAAATCAGTCTATTTCATTCGGGAATATGCTTCGCTGAGACTATGTCTGGCTTCACCAAATTCCTCTCCTACATAGACCGAAGTCTGCCCTAAGCACTCCCGTTGGGGCCTTGCATTATGTGCTTACCTATGGCCCTGGCTGGGACTTGCGTACGCGCCATGCACGTTCACTAGTACGTATTCCATTCACCCAACAGATTCACTTGCGATAACCCCGTTGACAACATGGAAAAACGGGGTAAAATTTCTGTAAATCTGGGATTATTTCCAAAATCAGGTGAGTCCGCAATCTATTTTGTTTTTATTTCCGACTTTCATTTTGTCGTAAAGCGTTGGGGTGAGGCACTCATAGGCCCTTGCCTATGTGGGACTGTGTCCAACACTCACTGTTGCAACAGTCAAAAACAGACAACTAAATTGCTCTAAGCAAGATTTAATTTTCTTAAATTTGCTAGATTACCTGATTCAGGGACTATTCAACTCTTACTGTGCCACAAATTTGGGGATTCAGAGTTGGAAGTGAAATTTTAAATTATTTTCCTCTCATATGTATGAATGATCTAGACTGGAAAAAGGCCCGCTGATACAAACAAAAGCTATTGAATTGAAGCCTATTCATCCGTAAAAGCTACGTACATCACGGTACATGTACATGTAAGCACATCTCAAATATCATGAATATTGCTTTATTCCATTCCAAATAATGAAAACCCTCTTTAGAATATCTGTTTAAAGAAGGCTCTCATTATTTGGAACGGAATAAAGCAATATTGTTAGAGGTGTGCTATTGCTGTGTACACTTTCTAAAACTTGTAATACTGGTATGGAGATGCGGGCTGGATACGAAAGTGCATTTATAGCGCCCCTCAAAAGTAAAAAAAAAAATGTTAATTGAAATATAAGACTCATACATGTAATTATTATAAAACTCCTCCAAACAGACAGATTTTTTGGTGTAATGTTATAATTTGAGCAACTATTTGTATGCTTGCATAATGCATATCACACTTTGACGTCTGTTTACACAAATTCTTTTCACACATGCAGTCACTTTGTATTAGTACATCATTTATTCGAACTAACTAGTACTCAGTAGGATGGGAGTTGTGTGTCCGATTTTCAACCTATCCTGTGAAAGATTTGTGATAATTTGCATAAAAAGTTGTTCGATTTACTGTTTAAAAATGATCTGTCTGGATAACCAACCTGTCCGGACACACAACGTCTGGGTATATTAGCTATTAGAAAAGGATGAGCTACGAACCGGGTGACATGTCGGAAGCGAAGGCTGTGTTGACGGGGATGGCTCCGAGGAGTCCTCCTGGGCGAAAGCTTTACCAGCTGTTCCCAGTAAAAGCAGCATAGTGCTAGCACATATAACTAGAGCAACGTACCACCACTGCATCTTGTCCCTCATCATTTTTGCAAACGAATATTATATATTTCAATGAACTAATACTATCAGTGACCTCCGGTATTCTTTCTCGTGATGCAACGCATTTAAGTAAAATGATATTCTCTTCAGGCTTAGACTCCGGTTCTGCAAGCGCAAATACATGTGTAGTATATATAGCGCGTGTAGCGTGTGCGCAACTAATTGGTCGCGCGCGCGCCGGCCGGCCAGCGATCAATGTCATAGTCTGTGTATTCTCCAATGACATCGGTATAGTCAGCGCCATAGGCCAGCGCTCTTTAATCTTTGGTGTTAATTATGCCACTCCCACTTCTGTATGCACCGATTGGCAAATCTTAATTGATAGTAAGGTATAATGGTAGTGGATCCTATTACCGAACACTTTTCAGAAATCAACGACAGAAAACAAAATATCAAAATGAATATCTGTCAAACTTACATAATGAATGCTATATAAAGTCCTACAGAAAAAGAAGTTGGTGGAATTTGAAAAAGACAACGTAGATTTAATACCATATTCCCTTCTGAGCGAACCCCTTCCTAAACGACGCGGCGTTTTGGTCCCTTGAAAAAGATATTGTATTACCGAGAGTGTGCCACCTATGCGAAAAAGACACAACCTACCCCGATTAGGGGCCAACGGGATAAAGACTGGGGGTGACGAGAGAGCAGGTTATAAGCATGGGCGCAAATCCAGGGGGGACAGGGGGGCATGTCCCCCCACCTTTTTGAAAATAGGCGAATGTCCCCCCCCCCCACCTTTTTGAATAACCTTTTTTTTTGCTTGTCAGAGAATTTTGGAGGCAAATGTTCCCCCCCCCCCACCTTTTTGAATAACCTTTTTTTTTTTTTTTTCTTTTTCTTTTTTTTTGCTTGTCAGAGAATTTTGGAGGCGAATGTCCCCCTCCCCCCCCCCCCCAATTTCATAATGGATTTGCGCCACTGGCTATAAAATATTACGTATGTTTTTTGCCTCATTTTATGATCATTCTGCCCTGTGTTTTGTGTGTCAAATACACAGAACTCCTAAAGACGTTTATGTGGTCAAATAGTGTGGAGAACATGCGCGTAGTTCCACGCGTATGAAAGCCATTTTAGGCGCTTAATTGTACACGTTCCGTAGTAGAATGCTGTTCGGTAATACAATCCATGACTATACTATACATTGGAAATCTATGCTATTCTGAATGAACGCATTGGCTTTATTGAATACAGGCTGGTTTTAGATCAGGTTATTCTACGATGGATCATATTTTCTCATTGCATTTAATCTTTGATTGGCATTCAAAGAAAAAAAAATAACGTGGTTTTGTTGATTACTTTTTTTGTTGTTGTTGACTTATATAGTTGATCGAATTCGAAGTTCGCTTTGAATTACGGGTGGATCATGCATGGGCGCAAATCCAGGGGGGACAGGGGAACATGTCCCCCCCCCCCCCACCTTTCGGAAGATGGGCGAATGTCCCCCCCCCCCCCCCCCTTTTTGAATAACTTTTTTTTCTTTCTTTCTTTCTTTTTTTTTTTATTGCTTGTCAGGGAATTTTGGAGGCGAATGGATTTGCGCCACTGGGTGGTTCAATCGTAAATTGTTGCGTGTATTATTTCAAATGCATATGAGAATGATATATCTTACAAATATGGTCAATCTGTCTCCCATTTTATTTGCACGGTACCTAAATGACTTTGAATACACGTATATATATTCGATAATATAATATATATGTATTTATAAAACGGGTTCAAAAATGTAGCCATCCTGATTGGTCATATAACACCACGTGACCGTGCAAAAAAAAGTACTAACGCACGGCGAAGGGACTAACGCACGGCTAATCCGGATCAAACACTAAAATTGTAAGAAAACACTAAGATTGTAGACCCCTTTTATAAAACTTTTAATACATGGTTGTGAGTTCGTGCGTTAGTGCGATCCAGCAACACGCAGGTTTTTATCGTGGTGTCTAACCAGGCCCCTAAAGCTCCGCCATCTTGTCGGGGTCCATTAGAAGGCCCGATAAGCACCTTTGCATAATTCATGAGCGTAAATGCATGATTCATTTTGTAAGATGCTCCCCGAGAGTAGCATTAGTTTGTACGCGGTATGAAACACATTACGCGCATCAGCTTAGAGCATGCGCAGTAAGAAAGGTCAAATTCAGTAATATATGCATTTATGGTAATGTATTCATCGCTTCAACGTACAGATTCGGCGAATCAGCGTCGGTAATTTCTAATTGTGGCAGACGGTACTCGGTCAATGCACTTTAATTGTAATCGATCTCCGAATAAAAATATATCGCTTTGCAAATTTGTAAACAAGTAAATAAAGCTAAAAATGTAACCGGACAGACTGAATCAAATCTAATCATGGATACAGATAATGTAAAAGTAAATGTAAAGTACTTGACACGTCACCAGTGGCATAAGTCTCTTTTGTTGTTGATATACTTAATACCGGTAAATATATTCATTTGATAAGCATAAAGGATAAATGATAAATAAATGAATAAATAAATGAAACATATATGTATAATGAAAAAAACAAAAACAAAAAACCCCTCTTGCAGTGTAGGATTTTTTTTCAGGGATGGTTTTCACAACAGAAAGGATGATCTTCATTTGGGGTGAGGGAATGGGGTCCTTTAGTTAATTGAGGTTTTTCTTTAACTTTTTAGTTAGTTTTGATATAAATGATTTTTTTTGTTTTTAAAGTGTACGTTTGTTCTTTTTTAGAAGGGATTTTGAATTGTATTAAAAGGAACAATCCACTAGCGTAGCTGAGGGAGGGGGGGGGGGCAGGGTGCCCCCGACAACTTTTCCTCCCTTTTTTTTTTCTTGTTTGTCAGAGAATTATGGAGGAAAACATGTGATACCCCTCCCCCCCCCCCCCCCCCCGAGCGTCTATTTTGAGGGCTGGGGAGTTTTGATGTAAATGATCTTTTTATTTTTATTTTTTAAAAATAATATAAGTGTACATTTGTTCTTTTTTGAAAGGGATTTTTTATTTTATTAAAAGGAACAATCCACTAGCGTAGCTGAGGGGGAGGGGGGGGGGCAGGGGGCATAATTTTTTTTTCTTGCTTGTCAGAGAATTATGGAGGAAAACATGAAATAACCCCCCCCCCCCCCCCCCCCCCCCCCCTCCGAGCGTCTATTTTGAGGGCTGGGGGAAAAAAGTACCGCACTGAGCGAGTTTGGGAGAGCTGGCGAGAAGAAAAAAATACGGGTCTCCCTTCAAGCAGAGTTTTAGAATTTAGAATTTTTTGTTTTTTGTTTTTGCTTGTCACAGAATTATGATTATGGAGGAAAACATCTGATAACTCCCCCCCCCCCCCCCCCCCTCACTGAGCGCCACTGGAACAATCAAAATACCGGGAAGAATTATCTTCTAACTTTTACTTTGCATTTGTGAGTAAAATTTATATGTTGCCATTCACTAATGTACCCAAGGGGGCCGGGGGCAAGGGGGGGGGGGCAGAGTGCCACCTGACAAGTTTTGAAGAAAAAAAAAGGTTATCAGGTTCCTGAACAAGATTCTCGACACCCCCCACTGAGCGACTTTTGGAGGGCTGGCGAACAATTTTCGGAACTGACCTCCTCTTTTTTTTTTTCTTTAATGCTTGTCAGAGAATTATGGAGGAAAACTGGACCCCATAAAATCTGATAACCCCCCCCCCCCCGATCCACTAAGCGACTTTGGGAGGGCTGGCGAAAAAAAATTCTCGACCCCTCCCCCCCCCCCCCCCCCCCCCCCCCCCCCCGAGCGACTTTTGGAGGGCTGTTGGGGGGGGGGGATTGTCGCCATTGATAACCCTTTTTTTTTTTTTTAACCCCTCTTGACGCCAAGGTCCAGACGCCACTGTTGCCATTCCTTTCCAGCTTCCATGCCTGTAAGTCACCACTCAATCACAAGTCTTATACAATACTATTCATTTCCATCAACTTATGATTGACCATTCCAGTCAAAGCTTATTGTCTTCACTCTCCCTTTCACATACGCAGGCATGACAGGGGTGTCGCTAGAGAATTATGAATGGGGCAATAGTAACTGTGCCAAGAAAAAAAATTCCCACAAATTTCCAACAATGAAAAAGTAAAACTGAAGTTTATATTTTTATATATTTTTGGACATGCCAAAATACTGACAGTTTGAAACGTTACAAATATTAAGGTGTATTGCCATCCCGCCACACCAGTTGTGCATCCAGGATTTTGTAAAAGATGGGGCACACATTGCAGAAAATTCTCTGACAAGTTGAAAAAGGTCATTTCAAAGGAGGCGGGGGGAGGGGGTACAATCTTGAAGTTGTATACTGAAGGTATGTCACTCTGTATCAAGGGGGGCATGGGCCGGAAGTGCCCCCTAAATCTGATACTGCCCCCTTCCACCCCCACCCCCTCGAGCGATACCACTGCTTTTTCTCTCATTTTTTATCTTTCTCATTCCATTCTAACTCTGGCTTACCTTTCACACAAACTTTTCATTTAACATTTCTAGTTATGGAACCCCTGCCCCCCCCCCCTTTGAATACTCTATGTAAAAGTATATCACATGAACATTATCACTAAAATGAGAATTCAAGTTAGAATTAAAAAGCTCTCAGAATATGTAAATGTTAAAGGTAACTAGATAGATGACTTTCCATCCCCTTAACATGATAAAAGAGATGAACTAAATCCTTTGGTTTTTTTTGTCTATTTAATAACAATAAATATCAATTCAAATAACAAGTTTATAATTTGAAAAAAAAAAAAATATTGAAATTGCACTTCCTTGCAGAAGTCTAGTGGTAAGTCAAATTTTCATATCACTTACTAGTACAGTATATCACTGAATGAATATTTGGTTTTTTCTCACAAGTTCTCAAGCAATTTGCATATCAACTGTTTCATTCTATTATACTGTTGAAATGGTCACTGACATAAATCAAATCTAGGTTTTGTTAAATTTCATTCAGCTAAAGGCACTTATTTTTTAGAATTTCAGCAAATGCAATATTCAAACAAAAATCCTCCAAATCAGAAACCCTTGTTAGGGATATCTGTATTGTTTTATTCTGAATGAAATAGCCAACTTCATTGCATGTATCCACTCGTGAGACTGCTGATCTAGCTTACAGGAATGAAGGGCTGTAGTGGTAATCCGCAAGTCTGTTGAATGAAAAGAGAAAATAGAACAAATTAAAAACTATTAAGGTCGTAAACAATAAGAAAGGACTGCAATGTGCCAGATATGTATATATGCATGACTCAAACAGAGTGAATATTGCTTGATAAAAAGCTATTTTACCCACATTCATTAAAATTAAGTTCTTTTGTAAGCATGAAAATGGAAATGATGAATCCTTATAAAAATTAAGTAAAATTCCTATATTTGACTAAAAATTCTTTTTCAGGTGAGAGGGAAAGGAAATTACAATAGTTTTAAATAACTTGCTTCCTCTTCAAGTTGTGTACTACTGATATAGGCCTATTTTATATTTTTTCATATTGATATATTTTTTGAAAACTTTTTTTTTGTGGGGGGGGGGGGTAATTGCCAAATTTAATTATGCACAGTAAAGGCCTACCTCTCCAAGCTTGAGCATGCAGGTCAGTATATCTGCTCTTTGTTCATTTCTCTGGATTGTGTATCTCAATATTCTTTCACCATCCATTGTAAAGAATCATGCTGTGTAAAAAGAGGATAAATAAATAAATTTATAAGTGCAAGTATAAATGAAAGTAATTTAGAGGTACACAATATATATTTCACAGAAATACTTGTACTCCACTAATTGTGACTTTTTTTTAATCTTCTCAGACATCTAAATACATCTAATTCAGATCATAGATCAAAGCTCAAAAGAGACCGTTTTCACAGATTGTATTGTGAATAAATGTGAAGTGTAATCTTCTCTTTCTTTTCCATGCTTACACACAATGCTGGGCTTTGTTGGTAATGGTTTAAAATGTTTGCATTAAGGACAAGCTATTAAAAAATCAATGGCAACTAGTAAGGGCATCTGTAATATGCTTTTAACTAACACATTTAGGGACCCCTGGAAGCCCTAATTGCTTCTATAGTTCATTTCCTTGTTTCCTGTTAAATTACAATATTTATGATAATCATAAAATGATTCAAATTACACTTTACATGTATAAGCATAAAGATACTCAGGAAATGTTCTGTAAACTTACCTGTAATTTAGGAAGGCTAGATTTCTGCTTCATCACGTATGGTCAGTTTGCATTTGCGCAATGTTTGAATAACATTTCTTGGGTTCCTTTCCATTTTGATCTGTTAAAAAAAAAATATAATGAAAACAAGAGTTGTCATTTTTGGGGGGTCTTTCTTGTTACAGTCATAGCTACATTGATAATAATTGTTTTTATCAGGCAAATAAATTCCAATCCATTATTTTTCAAAGGTCAAAATTCAATAATCATCAGCTATCTAATAATATGTTTATTAAGGTGCATTCAAGCTACATAAGTTTCTTGGAAAGAAAAAGAAACAGCCTCAGCAACAAAACTTTCTAGTGACGTGTGTCTGAAATTTTGATCAGGGATCCCTAAACTGGCTTTAACAACCAGACTGAATTTTTGCCCAAAATACATTTGCCTCCACCCCCCCCAAAAAAAAAATAAATCATATTCTATCAGACTCCAGTTAATTTTAGTCAGTTTAATTGACCAAATGGCATTAATTGAACCAAATATAGTAGATCCAAGTCTTTTAAGAACGAAAAAAAGTCAGGCGTGAAAGTGAAGTTGAACAGAGTTCTTATTAAACATGGTTAGAGATCTAGATCTTCTTTGACTTTGTCCCCCAAGGCCAAGCACAGCTTTTATAGCCCTAGGCCTAGCCAAGTCTACATCTACTCAAGATAGACTATCCTTCAGACTTCGGTTTATGGAATAAAGTTTCAACAAATATTCAGAGTTCAAAACAGTAAACCTCGTGTAACATTAATGATTTTATATCAGCACTAATTCATATCTTATCAAAATCATCGATATCGTAGAATCCCACCACACAGTCACAGATTCCAAATCTATTAAACGTTAACCGTAGTCTCGTAGTTGGACTAACGAATACGCTTGTGTGCACCATACAGATGAACAACATGAGGAAATTAAGCTTATGGTTATGCAATACAGTCTATCACCATTTAGAGTTTAAAAACGTTAGATCTGTTTAGATCTTCTTAGATCCAACTTGTTTGCATGTATTGAATTTTTGACGCTGTCGAAATAGCCACCGCGCCAGTGGCTGAAACTGACCCGTGACTGCCCGGGTAGCTGTCATGAGCCGCAGCGTGTGAGGACAGCGATCTCCGTGTCAAACTACATCTCGACGATAAATTTAGAACTGTAATTTCGAGAGAAAATTGTTTCAATCCTTTTTCAACGCAACTCTTGTGAATCCTTTTGAAATATAGATAAATTATCGTAGATCACCTAGAATTGTGCAAGTTATTTTTATTAATAAACTAAATGTACGAAATTTAATGATAATTTGACCTCTACTCACCTTGTCCTTTTGAACTAACATCTCTCATTTCGTGCGGATGACGTCATGGCATATAATCTGCATAATTAATAGGTCTTGAATTGACGAAGTTGAGGTCAAGTAAATTTTGATCGATACTATCGAATTATGTACATATTCATGACCTAGCATCCAATGAGATTTTCACAATAAACTGACACGCACAAGAAATATGAATAATGCAACGTATCGGGTGCTTATCGGGCTCTTCAAATGATCCGAAAGAGGCGGGGCCTAATTCCATTCGCGTAATGATTTCCGCGCGTGCTGCTTTCCGTCTAGTAAATCTATTATACGTCTATGTGTCTAACACACTCGGCTACGCCTCGTGCGTTAGTACACCACGATAAAAACCTTTGTGTTGCCAGATCGCACTAACGCACTCCCAACCATGTATTAATAGTATAATATTACACTGGATACCGCTTTTCGGAGACACTCGACAATTTTTTTTAAATGCTTTTTTGCATTTATTCAGATATTCAGACAAGAAAATTGTACAGAGAGACATTATTTTTCATACATTGTAAACAAAATACATAATTCAATCCAAAACAAATAATACAATGCAAAATCTGCAATCTGAATAAAGATTTTCAAAGATAGATAAGAAAAAAGGTGAAGGTGCTGCTTTATAACCCATGATAAGTCAAACCGTCATCTTTACATATATAGGATAAACTACATGTAGTGCATTTTCAATTCTTCGATATTATTTTACATTATTTATTATATAGTATTTCGTATATCAGTGGAGTTCTGTAACCATACTGTTGCAATAATAAAAACACAATACTAACAATTAAGTGGTTGGATCAATGAGAAAGTGAGGGAGTGAGGAGGAGAAGACATAAATACATTTATCATTATTATTATTATTATTATTATTATTATCATAACAATAATAATAATAATAATAATAATAATAATGATGATAATAATAATAGTAACAATAGTAATAATGAAAATAATAATTCCAATTAGTATTTTTTCAAATATAGAAATAATAATACAAGAAAATATATAGATACTAAAATATATAAACACACACACACACATATATATATATATATATATATATATATATATATATATATATATGAATGTGTCAATATGTCTGATATAATACGCCTCACTCCTTTTAAGGAGTGAAATTTTCCCATTTTTTAAAATGCAGTATTAGTTTGTCCTTTATTCTTGCTTTTTCATATTCATTTTTTGTCGGAGTTCTCTACAGCTTTACTATCTTTACTAGTAGGAACCCTTCCATTTTTACGACTATTGTAAATCATATATTTGACCATAATCAGTACATGATTAACTAATATATTGTCTTTCATATCAACTCTAAATCCCAGTAACACATCAATCCATTGCAGATTAAGTAGCTGAAACATTTTTAATTCATTTCCCACCTCCTTCCATTTACTGGACACTTCTTTACATTTAAAAAAGACATAGCGATATGTTTCTAATTCTTTTTTTACAAAATGAGCATAAATTTGATTGAGTTAGTCCAAATGCGTATAGTTTATCATTACAAAATACAACGCTATGTAAAAGTTTGTACTGAAATTCCCTTAGCTTCCAATCTAGAGTACAAAATCTGGGAATTGAAAAAACATGTTGCCACTGCTGACTTATTATATCCAGATTTAAAGCTAATACCTCTGTATGTTTAAAAACAAAGGAATCCTGTATTGTACTAATAAAAATTTTGTAGAGCATTTTGGAAGACAGAGACTCAAAAGAGTACTCTCTTTATAATATTAAAATTTTTTTATTTTTTTTTTATTTTTTTATTTTTTTTTTTTTTTAAATGCTTTTTTGCCTTTATTCAGATATTCAGACGAGAAAATTGTACAGAGATACATTATTTTTTCATACATTGTAAACACAATACATAATTCAATCCAAAACAAATAATACAATGCAAAATCTGCAATCTGAATAAAGATTTTAAAAGATAGATAAGAAAAAAGGTGAAGGTGCTGCTTTATAACCCATAGTATACATGATAAGTCAAACTGTCATCTTTACATATATAGGATAAACTACATGCAGTGCATTTTCAATTCTTCGATTTTATTTAACATTATTTATTATATAGTATTTCTTATATCAGTGGAGTTCTGTAACCATACTGTTGCAATAATAAAAACACAATACTAACAATTAAGTGGTTGGATCAATGAGAAAGTGAGGGAGTGAGGAGGAGAAGAAGACATAAATGAAGACATTTATCATTATTATTACTATTATTATTAATAATAATAACAAAAACAACAACAATAATAGTAATAATAATAATTCCAATAATTATTTTTTTTGAATATAGAAATAATCATATAAGTAGATATATAGATATTAAATTAAATAAACATATACATACATATACACATATACACATACCCATACATACATATATATATATATATATATATACATATACATATACACATATACACATACATATACATACACACATACACAAACATGCATATGTCTGATATAATACGCCTCACTCCTTTTAAGGAGTGAAATTTTCCCATTTTTTAAAATGTAGTGTTAGTTTGTCCTTTATTCTTGCCTTTTCATATTCAATTTTTTCGGAGTTCTTTACAGCCTTACATATATCTTTACTAGTAGGAACCCTTCCATTTTTACGACTATTGTAAATCATATATTTGACCATAATCAGTACATGATTAAGTAAAATGCGGTTTATTCCGTCATAATAGCGCCACCTACGTAAAGGAGACAGTCGTGTACTTGTACAAAGAAAAAATACAAAGAGTGTCTATCTATTACACCGGTTTTGGGTTTATATATGATAAATGTTCTTCGAACACAACGATGGTGGTCGCTCTTAGTTGTTCCATGTAAATGTCAGCCATCATTTTGTGTTTTTATACAGGAGTCTTGATGAAAATCACAGATTGAAAGCTTGACAACTATGATAAAGGAGGATGATAAAAGCTACGACCGTCTCATAGTGATCACTTCTTTCACTATAACACACTATATTATACAACAAAATTATACAACAAAAAGGGGCACTTGGGGGAAAAGGGGGGGGGGCACCTACAAGGGGTGAACATAAAACGAAAATTGGCAATTTTGTGACATTGGTATTACCCTACAGTCTAATATATTATTACGCATTATCTTCTTCATTTTTATGGTGGTTCTGCTTAGGCTTCCCCAATTAGCAGTTGTGTGTAATGGTCTAATAATTCATGTGCGAGGAAACGGAGCGAGCGAGCAAAAATTTTCAAGACATTTTCTAATGCTGAAGTCCTTGGGTTGTGTATTATTTAGAGCGATACATGTATAATGAAAATGACAACAGCAAATTCATTTGGGGGAAATGTCAATGATCTTTTAATTCGTACATTAATCCTTTGCTTGGGGGGGGGGGGGTGGCCATTGTGCCCCTCTTGCTCTGCTGCATGGCTTACATTGTAGTTGTAGTAATACTGGTACATGTTACTACATGAAATCGCACTAATTGTTTGAAGCTAGTTATGGCTCTTTTTGTAAGAAACAATGGAAAATATAGCTAAAAGTGGGCACTTATTAGAAGAGGAAAGGGCGCTTATCAGAGGTGGAAAGGGGCATTTATAATAGGTGAAAATGGGCACGTATATTTATGAGAAGAGGAATAGGGAACATATCAAATAAACACGATAAAAACTATTTTCGAAAAATCAACTCAACGCAATTTCAATAGCCCTGTCTGTCACCTTTAGAAATGTGCGAACATTACAATGGCATATATTACGTAATCTGAACCTGATATGGGCAGTACTATATAGGCCTTTGAAATTGCCCTTCAGTTTATTTTTCGAAAGTAGTTTTTATCGTGTTAATAGTAAAAGGGGCACTTATCGAAGTAAAGATGGGGCACTTATCAGATTTAAACAGAGGCACTTATCAGAAACGGGAAATGGGCGCTTATTTGAAGGGGAAAGGGGCACCTATCAGAAGTAAAAATGGGGCACCTATCAGAAGTAAAAATGCACCTATCAAAGGAGAAATGGAACATATTAGAGAGAAAAGGGGGCATTTATTAGATTTGAAAAGGGGCACTTATCAGAAGGGGAAAGCGTCACTTATGAGAAAGAAAAGGGGGCACCTCAATTGCACTTATCAGCAGGAGAAAAGGAGCACTTATGAAGGAGAAAAATAGGCACTAATCAGATGGGGAAAAGGCACTCATTGAAAAGGAAAAGGGGCACTTTCAGTAGTAAAAAGGGCACCTATCAGAGAGAAAGGGAGTATTTTTCAGATGTAAAAAGGGCACTTTTGGGGTACTTGAAAAAGTGGGGGCACTGTGCCCCCTCCCCCCCCCCTCCTGGTGCGCCGCCCCTGTCTGGTTTACTAGTCCTTTTCAGACCTTCACCTTTTCAATAAAGATACTATCGGCACTTCTATTCCCTCTCTCACTCTTGTTAGATCTCCTCTTCTCTCCTTGCTCCACGTTATCATTCTCCAACCCAAGTCCTTTTCAGGACTTACACACAATCATGGTGAACCGTAAAACTTATCAACGTTATGATCCCTGTATAGGCCCGGTCACACCGCCAGAACTTTGCTGGAGCGTTCCTGGAGCGGTGAAAAAAATTCATCACCGCTCGTAACCGTTCACCACCGTTTAACAAAAGTTGGCCCCCGTTAAGGCAACGCCGTATACGCTCGGCCACCGCTGATGGTCCCTCCTACCGCTCCGAAAGTTTTGAGCTGCACAAAATATTGCGAGCGGTGAGGAGCGGGCAATTTTCCGCTCCGGCAAAGTTCACCACCGCTCCAACAACGCCCAGTCAAAGTTTGGCACCGCTAGACGCAAGTTCGTGGACGCTTGGGTCCGCTAGGCCAACGCAGAAATCTTGAACGCTGGACCACCGCTGCTTCGCCAGCTTTGCCCGGGCGGTGATTAAACGTTGCACAAACTTTGGTGGAGCGGTTGTAAGCGTTTTACGAGCGGACACGGGATTGCTGGAACGGTGTCGGGCGTTGAAGCAGCGATCCATTGCGGTGATGAACTTTGGTTTGGCGTTGGTATGGAGGTGTCGGAGCTTAACCAACGCTCGCTACCGCTCGCTACCGTTAAACCAACGCTAAAGCAACGCCGGCTTCAGCGGTGCACCGCTAAGACAACGCCCGTGTTTTCGATTTTTTTTTCCCATTTTGTGCGCGGTGACGAGCGTTGTCGAAATTCGGCCCCCTCTCCCTACCGTTCAAGGAACGCTCCAACAAAGTTCGGGCGGTGTGACCGGGCCTTATGTTCGGAGAATCCATAAAACTGATCCTTTTTTTTTTTTTTTTTTTTACATTTTTACATTTTATGTTTTTTAAAGATAGGATTTAAAATAGGTAGCCCATTTTGGGGATCAGGGATTATGAAAAATCAAGTATTACCAAGTTGGGGAGGGGGAGGGCCGGGCATGTTTTTTTTGCCACTCAGGGACAAGATATATTTGCCCCTGAACGTCATCCCCCTCCCGCCTCCCTTTCTCTCTCCCTATCTCTCTCTCTCCCCCCCCCCCCCTCTCTCTCTCTCTTTCTCTCTCATTCTCTCATCAGTCCCCCATCAACCTCTCTGACTCTCTCACTACTCGCCATTAATTCTGAAAATTTTGCTTATAATTTCGTCTTCAAGTCAATTATCTAAAACAGACTTGTGATAAAACGATGCTGTCCGATCCATATATAGTCTGGGAGCCTGTACCAAAATAGTCACCCCATTTTACCCATAAGATTTGACCCCGTAAATTTACCATCTAATGGTGGTGTCACACCTTGGCGTTTTAGCCAGCGTATGCCCGACGTATCAAAATTTCTCTAAAACGTCGGCATACGCTGAACTTTGATATTTTTTTTCAACTCTGGGCGTATACTTAGCGTATTCATAACGAGTTGGACGTATACATAACGTATTAGTAACTTATATAGAACGCTTCGTTAACTTATAAGTAACGTATTCCAACGAATGCTTAGCGTATTGCCGGCGTACACAACTTATGCCCAACGATAGCCTAACTTACGCATAGCGCGCGGCAGCGTATCGCTGACGATCACGTGTCGTAGCCTATAAAAAGGCTGCCGCTCGACTATATATATATAGTTGGTGATAATAGTCAAAATTGACTGATTGCCATAAAACACTAATCAACAACAACATATTCAAATCATAACCGCACTATACATCACCGTATCAACACCACCGCCATGCCGAAGAACACTTCGAAGAACGCTGCCAAGAAGTCCCCTGGCCGTGGGCGGGGGCGTGGACGTGTCTTCATGAGTTCTGATGGGTTCCTCCTGTGAACCCCATTTTTATATACCAATTCCTCTAAACGTTGTCAATACGCCATTATACGGTAGCTGTAAGTTAGAAACACGTTCAGTAAGTTTTGTGATCGTCCGGAGCACGTCAAATACGTCTTCATACGTCAATATACGTTGGAGTTAAGTTACACATACGTTCAAAGCACGTTACTCATAGGTTAGAAGTAAGTTTTGAGGTACGCTAGACTATATCTCGACGTATTTCGACTTATGAGTAACTTACGAGTAACGTGTGTGAACGTGTGTCAACGATCGCGTAACTTACCTACAACTTATGGCCCGCGTATGCGGGACTTATGAGCCATACGCTGGCATACGTCGAAAAATTTTGTGCTTGCACAAAATTTTTCGACGACCTCGCCGTATGACGACGTATACCAGCGTGTTTTAGCGTGCTCTTAACGTATGCAAAACTTACCCGTAACGTATTCGACGTACGCCAGCGTATTCGCCAAATTCCTCATACGTCGGGCATACGCTGGCTAAAACGCCAAGGTGTGACACCACCATAAGTCATTGACAAAAAGGTTGTCAGCCTGACAGTTGCCGCCGGGTTTAGCCCCCAGAGCCCCCAAAAGAGACCCCAAAGTCGGGTCGATTTCATCCCCTGACACCCCATCCGTCGGGATGTGTCAGACGGCCTCTAAAAATTGGGGTAAATTTTCCCCCTTGAAGCCCAGAGACCAAATATGGATGAACATTCCAAAATTATAAAAACTGACAAAACTGTCTATCGGGAAAGGGGTGTCAAACCCCGTGAAATGAAAACTCCAAAGTGCATTAACATAATTTTGAGTATAATAATCTTCTTGAGGTGCAATTTGGTGTTAATTGGTCTGTGGATTGATACAATATTAAATTGTGAAAAATGTATTGCTTTCTCAAAAGTAGCGCCAAAATATTGTCAGGATTATGTAAACACACCCATAGTCCATCTTCACCTGTTTTGACAAGGCATAATAGAAGAGCTTTTCAGGTATCTGTGGTATGTGACTGCCAGGCTGAAATGTACTATTCATGTGTTAATTGCACAGATACCAAGCAAGCTCCTCTATTATGCCTTGTCAGATGGTCAATGGTGTGTTTACATAATCCCGACAAATTTTGGGGGGCTACTTTTGAGAAAGCAATACATTTTTTTTTACAATTTAATAACTCATTAATCAAAAGACCAATTAATACCAAAAATACACCTCAAGAAGATTATTATATACTCAAAATTATGTTATGAAAATTTGAAGTGAATTGAATAAAACGCTTCTGAATTATCATAGTCAGAAGGTAAGAATATGTTTTTTCTTTACATACAAAGCATTTGGGGGGGGGGGGCAAAGCGTTGTCAAAGGACAGTTTGTGGTTTTCATTTCAGGGGGTCTGGCTCCCCCTTCCCGATGGACAATTTTGTCAGTTTTTTAAATAATTTTGTACATTCATATAGCTCTTCCTTCTGACAAAATTTGGTCTCTAGGCTTCAAGGGGAAAAATTTACGCCAATTTTTAGAGGCCGTCTGACACCCCATCCCTACAGAAATTTTTGTCATTTTTGGGGGGTGTTTTGTAATGTCCAGTCATACTTTTTCCTATTGACAAAGTTTGGTGCATGGGGAAGATGGGGTGAAATCGACCCGACTTTGGGGTCTCTTTTTGGGGCTATGGGGGCTAAACCCAGCGGCTACGGTCAGGCTGACAACCTTTTTGTCAATGACTTAGATGGTCTAAGTAACTTTGAGGGGTCAAATCTTATGGGTAAAATGGGGTGACTATTTCGGGACAGGCTCCTGGTCTAATACACGGTCCGATCCCTTAATTGGATCGAGCTGGGAGCTGAGGCACATCGTGTTTTGCATGCGCTTGAGTCTTCCGCCATCTACCGACAGCATTACGGTCGCTACCGCTTTGTATACAGGCATATTATGGGGTTGGTTGTCAAGGGCGACACGTAACGCACATAAGGCTAGCTTTGGGCGCTGGCGCGGCATATTATTTTGTTTTCATACACGATCCAAAGCATCAACAACAGGGGACGGACCGGCCTAGATACAAGCCACAAACAGCCTCGTTGCTCAGAAGTTTGACTCGGAGACTGTAACATCGCACGGGATTCAGAAGCAACTCGCATTTTATTTCATATTTAGCAAAGAACGATTAACATTAGTACCATGAGTAACATTGAAATGTCAAACAGGGATCCCTATCCTTTCCCGAAGTTGGAGAATGATTCAAACTTTTATGGTGCAAACACAACACAGGTGAGTCGAGTACCGTAGTCTGTTACCGGTACTGCTACTGGTATAGATCTAACTAATTATTGTTACCGTAAATAAAGTCTTACTAAGGCTAGATCTAGTATTTAGTTAGATCTAGCCTTAGACTTAGTAAAAACCTACCTAAATAAAGGCTAGATCTAGATCTAACTAAATAATAGCACTGCACTGTTGTGAACAATTTTATTTCTGACTGTAAATAATTGTTCACAACAGTGCAGTGCCAGTATTTTAGATCTACTAGACCAAAAATTCTGTCTCTCGTTCGTTAGCTTTTCACTTAGAGACAGAAACGGTCGTATCACTCTGCTGTGCAAACCGACTACACGCCAATGTGTAGTTGCAAAAATCGAAATAATTTGATTTTTCCTCATATAGATCTAGTCTAGATCTAGATCTAGATCTAGTCTAGATCTAGTCTAGATCTAGCCTAGAGTCTAGACCCTAGTCTAGATCTAGATCTATCTAGATCTACATATTATTACTGAATTGGTTAGGCCTAGGCTCTACTATTTAAGGAATCGGTTCAACTTACCAATTTGACTGAATAATTCATTTGTCACTTTAAAGCTCCTTTTTCAGGTAATTCAGGGTCCAAGGTATTCTCCGTTTGAAAATCTTGCAGCCGTATTCAAAATGTTATTAGTGTGTACGGTAAGTCAATGCATATTCGGTTTGCACAGCAGAGTGATACGACCGTTTCTGTCTCTAAGTGAAGAGCTAACGAACGAGAGACAGAATTTTCGGTCTAAGTTAGATCTAGCCTTAGTATTTAGTTAGTTCTAGATCTTACTATTAAATCCTAGATCTAACTAAATACTAGCACTGCACTGTTGTGAACAATTTTATATCATATTATTACAGAAATAAAATTCAGATTCAGAACGAGATTGCAAAGATTGAGTGAAACTAACGTAAGAAAATCTAGATCTATTGTATTATTATATCTGACACTCGGGTAGACATTTAACGCTAAGTTATTAATATTTATTAGTTAAGACTTAACTAACTTTAGACTTCTAATTAAAGTTTTAAATCTAACTTGTTAGATTCCCAAGACATTATGATGGGGAGCCCTATTTCTTCACACCTAACGTTAAGATGTGAATTGAAATTGAACTAGGGCCTAAAACAAGTAGAATTTCTTTAATATTCCTCTAACTTTAATGCCTAATTTCATATAAAGTGACCACAAGCAACCTTGCAATTCACGATGGCAGACTTATCATTTCACAGTGAAAACTGCAACTCTAATACTTTGAGTGACTGAAAATCTAACTGCATTTTACTGTTACTTTTTTCTGTTAGATTGCGACACATCATCACAAATTTCCTTTAAAAGAATGCTATTTATAAGTCAGCTTCTCTGGCTGAGTGTACATCTCATTTGGAATGACGAATATGAAATTTGATAAACTGTCATTAACATTTTTCCCTCAGAAAATGCCCTATGATCAACCAACACACTTAGCACAGACCAAAGACCCCTGGAATAGACTCAACTCAACATGCACACTAGCTAGTTCAAGACGAGAAGTTTATCACCATGATCCTAAGGTAAGTTTATCTTTGCCACCCAATACTAATGATAAGGAAGGAATTGAATATTAGGAATGTTCTTTAATCATCCATTGGTCTTGAACTCTTTCTTTTTATCTTGGCAGTAGAATCTGGATCTAGATCTAGACCTAGGCCTATATTGGTATGACAAAAAAATGTTAAAAGATTTTGAATGAGTTCAAATCTTAACTGCCTTTTAACATGCAATTGCGGACTTATTAGTTTTGGAGTCTTTCTTTGTTTTTATGCCAGAAACAGAAGAAAAACAAATTTAATACTTGCTAGAAAACTGATGATATGGAATTTGTTGAAAAAGTACATTTTCATCATCATCACTGTCTTGATTTTATAAAAAGTATAGTACCATACACATAGATGGTATATTTTGGAGGGAAGTAGACAACAATTAAAGAGTTTCAAGTGTTTTATCAATAATTGCATTGATTATGTTTAATGTTTTTTCTTTGCCTTAATATAGGCTCCCAGAGACAGTTTGGATTTCATTCTCAAAGCACATTATGATCATCATGGTGAACTACTCCAGTCTAGATCTGAAACACTGACGCAACCTGAAACACTTGGTACCAATCATGGGTATGTTTACTTTTGTTTTGCATCTTTGATCACTGTTTTGCTTTAATAAGACTTATGTCTTGGTGTTGTTACTGCTGTTACTAAAACTAAATCATGCTGCACAGATCTAAATTAGAATGAAATAAATCAAATGCATTGTAATACATGAGTCAAGAAGTACATGTAATTCCTACTATTGTACTAAATTATTTCTGTGAACATTAAAAAAGACAAACTGATATTGGTTTGTCTTATTGAAAATTAACATTTCATTGCATCTCCGACAAGATATTGTACAAACTGGAGAGTCATTTGGATGGACAATATTGATAAAAGTACCCATTGTTGATTGTCTCCCTGTCTTGGTCACCCTGCCCCTCATTCTCTCCATCTCTCTTCCTCTATTGTCAATTTTCCAAGTCTCACTTGAAAATCCCTTCCTAGGGTATCATGTCATCCAGAAGTACATTGTTACTTGTACATCTCCTAGAGGGAGCTTATGATAATCCTTTGAACCTCATACTGGGGGAAACAAGGAGGGTCTTTGAATACAAATGAGCCTTTTGAAATTAAGCTTCTTTCAAACAAGTTTGAGCAGACCAGGGGCCCATTGCACAAAACTTGCGTTTGAATGCAACTCAGGAAAATCAAACGCAACTTTATTTTCAGCCAATCAAAAGTGCGCATTTAGGACTTGCGTTTGATTTTTAGGAGTTGCGATTAAACGCAAGTTTTGTGCAACGGGCCCCGGTGCTCATTGTTATCACATTGGGCTGTTTAACAAAGGTCCAGTATTATTCATTTCTTTAATCCTGGACAGTATTTACCAAAGCAGGATGTCAGGGATATACATAGAAAATCAATAATGGTCCCCTAGCAACATGTCCTTATCTACTCTGATGATGTTCTTAAAGACAGGTTGCTTCCCATGACATGATTTGATTGATTTCACTTTTTGACACTCTTTTGTTTGAGAAGAAGGATTTTTTTTAGAGGTATGGTGTAACACTTGAAATGGTTGTGACAGTTCTTTATTTATTTGGCTTGGACTGTTAAAAAAAAACCAAATCCCTTACAGTTTCAAGAGAAATGATGAGTTCTTAGAAAGGAAAAGATATTGATTTTCAATTAGCCAGTTTGTAATTGCAATTGGCACATGTTCAGATAATGCTCATTTTTACCAAGTACAAATGACCTTTATACTCTTTCATAGTGTGGTGTGCACACACTAGTGTGATTTCAGTTGTTAAACCAGTAGCTCGTCCACCCAAACAGATGCGTGTGCGCATACAAATTGGAGGTCATTTGTACCATTTACTGATTATGAACTGGCTTATAAGTACATGTATTATCACATTTTTACCTGGGTATTAACGGTGGTCTTAGATTCTTATTACCCGAGGCATCAGGGGGGTGTTTCATAAAGCTGTTCGTAAGTTACGAACGACTTTACGCACGACTGGTGATATGTTCTTGTGCTAAATGAGATATCCCAGAGTTTCCCTGGTGTTTTAACATGTGGGACTGAATTTCCAATAACCCTAATCAATTTTGACAAATAACAAACTTTGCATTCGAAAGCTTGTTTAACAGCAAGAATTTTAATCCACAAAGATCGGATTTCAGCTTTAGCTGATGGGAATCAAAATGATTGAGAATCTGATTAGCACCCAAGAACAGGTACCAGTCGTGCGTAGTCGTTCGTAACTTTACGAACAGCTTTATGAAACACCTCCCTGGTATGTTTTTTCTTGTAGAAAAGTAATTTATTCATTCCTATCTAGACCAATTTATCCCGATCACTTAATTTTTTTCCAACAGACGTATTCTGAAAAATAGAGTGGTAGAAAAGGAGGCTGAGCCCATGGCACCAACTGGAAAGCTGGCCATCGTCAGTATTCACACTCCGAAGAAAGAGAGTATCCACAGTGTGAAAGGAGCTATTGAGAGTCATCATACACCAGCTACCAATCAAGGATTCTCAAGAAAACATGATGGGGGTTTCTACACAACATGAGAACCTTCTTTCTTAATAGACCGCTTCTACTGTATATATACAAAGTACCGGTATGCTAGAAGAGTATTTGAGTACTTCTTTCCAAAACTGAGATGAATCATCCTTGTTCTGTATGAATCTGTAGCTTATTGACCTCTATGACCTTCAAGTGCAAATGTGAATACAAAAAAAACACAACAACAACAAAAAACAAAAAAAGAGAGAGAGAGAAAAAAAAAAATCATGTTTCAAATCAATGCATTATTTGTAATTATGAACTTAAATAGCTACCGGTAGTTAACATTTGGCCGTGAAGCTGGTATTCAGTAAAGCTAATGTTAGAAAGGGGTAGAAAAAAATAGGCACTTGAACATTTGGGATGGGATAAAATCTTGTCTGAACTGGATAATATATTACGTAGATGTGTGAGATCATTGTGCAAATTTAATTCCATGTTGAATGTTTAAATTTGTAGTATCATCTGTGCCTGAATATATGTGTTAAGTTATATTGACCATGCAGACATTGTTTGAATTCCGTCCATGATGCTAATTTCCATCCCCAAATATCGGAAATATGATCTTGGGTCAATTTCTTGTCGTGTAATTTTTTTACGGCATTATTTTTCATAGAACGAGTATCTTTCACTGTCAATATGACACAACTGACAAGTACTGAAACACATCCATAGACATAGCCACTCTAAGGTTATTGCACTTTAAGGAATATCTACATGTATGCAAATTGAGCACCTTATTAATGATTGGATCATGCATCCCCTTTTATAATGGTTTTATGTGGCTGGTAAGCTAATTTTGTAATGTATTGCAATGAAGTTCATGATTGTTAACAAAAGTAGCTTTGAATCATGTTATGTGATCAAGTCTTGTACAAAAAATATATAGCGATATGAGGTAAGAGTAATTAAATTGAGATGTTACATATATAAATTTCATCCCTCTGTATTTCTATTTCAGATTTATGTGGTTATTAGAGAGAGAGATAGAGAGAGAGAGAGATAGGGGGAGGGAGAGAATGAGAAAGAGACTGAGAGGAAAGAAGAGTAAGACAAACAGGGAAAGTGGGAGAAAGAGAAGGAAAGGAAGAGAGAAAGGATGGGAGACAAAAAAGAAAGAGGAAAGAAGAGAGAAAAATGGTCCAGACAAAAAAAAGAAACAGAGAGAAAGAGAGAGTGAAAGAATCTTGAGATCTGAGGGACAGCAAAACAAAGGAGGGAGAAAAAAATTAAAATAGCTGGGTATAACAGAAACTAAATGACATAACATATTACAACCAATTAATGCATTTACTTTTCCAGTTTTATTTAAAAATGTAACGTTCATATTCTCTTCAGGTTTCAGCAGAGAGTGGTATATGACTTAATTACATCACAGTGACAAGAAAACAAGTCTGATGAACAAAGATGTCACCATTGCAAACATGTTCATAATGAAGACTCATTACATGCACAATGTATGGCATCATATTTACATTGCATTTACAGATCATTACTGATGACTGTAAGTGAACTTAAAAATTTTAATTGTAGCTTGGCTGCAATTAGGTATTGTTAAATTTTAGGCTGGGTTTGTAACTTGACTATTTAATTATTGGCATTTGCTTTGGCTTTCAGTTTGTCCACTGATTTACGGAGTGCCAATTATCAACTAAATATCCTGTATTTATAGTAAATCTGCAGTCAAGTGAATAAATGGAAATGGTAAAATCACATCAATATGAAATTGGTTCTCAATCTAATTTAATGAATGAATTATATTTGTATACTAATTTCAATACCGAATGAAAGAATTTGGTTTGAAATGGACAGGTCAACACTTGGCGCTTCATAAACAGTGGACTACGTTAATCCTAGTGTAAATTAATGTGCTTTTAAGAGAAGCAACCAATATTAGCAATTTACTGATTTTCTTAGTGATATATATCCTGTCTAATTTGCAAACATGATTTTTGTTGAATGAAAACTAAAAGAGTTTGATTTCAGTCTAGTAACATCATACAATCGATGTTCATTCATTTCATTAACCAACAATGGAATATGAATGTACCTGAGGAAAATTGTCATAACATCACCTCTATCAGGTCAAATTAATTAAATGGAAAATATGCCAAGAAAAATATAAATACAACAAAAATTTACCATATAACAAAAATTTACCATATCCCACATCTATAAGAAAATTTGCAATAGTATCGTCAGGGTCATAATATGCAAAGCAGAAATCTTTACAGGGATTTGTAGCAGCATAAATAGCAATATATCTTAGTGAGTACCATAATTTCTTATAGACACATTTTTGTTAGTATTATGTTTGTGCTTGTCGTATACAATACTGCCTTCTTTGACAAAGGGATGCAACTCTCATCTTGAATTTGTCAAAAATTAAAGGAAAAACACCTGAAAACAGAAGGGTACCTTGAGCATTTACTCAGGAACAGGCCTGTCCATGTTTTACATTGTAAGCAGAACTTCAGGGGTTTGGACAATTTTCTGTGTATTTTGAATGAGAACATTATGAAATTTGGGTAATTTCAGAGTTGCTTCCTTTTGCCAAAGTAGGGCAGAATACCATAAATAAGTTTTGAAATGAAGTAGAAAATCATAAAAAATACTATGAAAAATATTGAACTTGTCACATCTATTTCCATCTAACTCATTATAATGACATCATATGCAAATGCAGTGTTTTGAAAGACTTCATGGTTGAAATTCAAGGTCAATATGCTAGAAGCTAGATATACACACAAAAATAAATTTTGTTCTCGCATCCACAATATACACTAAAGCTCTTGAATTCATTGTAACATTTCAATGTGTTTTTGCTTTAAAAATGTAGCGGAAAGGAAAGAAATCCAAAAGATATATCAGATAGAGATGTGTCAATTTCACACATCAATGAAAGACATAGGCTATATTATGAAAGACATCATTTAAGTCACTGAAAGACAAGATATGGGTCAATAAATAAAAATATAGGTAAATGAAAACATATCTCATATCACATACTTCATAAAATGTACCTGTACCTCCTGAAAGTATCATTGCATCACAGACATCAATCACTATAGCACACAAATATAAATACCCTGTTCTGTATATTCTTCTAACAGCATGAGTAAATGAAGATAACATTGTCATGATTTCATATGTCTAAAGAAATGTTTTGGATTTCAAATATATTTTCATGGCAGGATGAGAAAGGCTTTACTTCATTATGTAAGAAATGAATGATCTTAGGGGATAATGATATGGGGACAAAATGGAATGGGGATAAAATGGAAATCAAATTAGGAAAGGCACTTTGATTTGGTACTACTGATCTGTATGTACTCTACACACATGTATTAGTAAAGTAGTTTGTTTTCTTTCAAAAGCAAACCTGAGTTGTTGACATTGATATTCACACATGGAATCAATAGGATATATTTACAGCTATTTTAGAAAAATATGTGTGTTCCTTATAAAAATGGTAGGCCTACTGTTATAACTCCATACATATATGTACCATTAAAAGATACATGTACTTTGGTAAATATATATTTACATACAATGATACAATAAACACGGGGGATTTTAGACACAAATAGTTACTGTGATCATGCAGACAATAATTTGATATTCAAGGTCGCATATAGGCCTAAATACCATTGTATCAATTTTAATGAATGCAAAATTAACGAAAAACAACAAGATATTTGTGCGATGAAAGTTTGTGAGGTATGTAGATTGTCATGTCACATCATGTACTTGTATCTGTGTCAAGTAGCATGTAACTGTCCATACAGTTTTAGATTCTTTCAGCTGTATTGTAAAATACCTAACAGTTAAAGACATTCATTCGGCACTTTCTGTGTGCATTCTGTCATAAATAGCTTAGACCAAACTTATAACCAAATAACTTGTGTACAATCTTGCAAGCAGCTGTGAAACTCACTGATACACCAGGAAATCACTCAAGCTTGCCTTTGAGTGTCCAAGAACGTTCGGGTGAAGGAAATTTATAATGATGCAAGCTGTCCTTCCGGAGCAGTTTGACCGATATCAGTGGAGGGATGCACATTACATAAGACCTGTCTCTTGTGACGGTCACTCTTGGTGATTGATAACATCTGTTATTGGGTGAATACCCGAACAGTGTCAAATTCCCCACGAGAACAAATGCTTGTGGGTCTTTAAGACTCTTCGTCATCACAATACTATAGGGTCTACTGTAAGGTACATGGAGGTGGTGTCACATTGTGCCATCTCTTAATTGCAGCATCGATCTGTCCATACAGTTTGAGACCCTTTGTCAGCTTGAAATTTAAGAGATACATGCAAGCTGATTTCACATTATACTATTTCTTGAAACGGCATCACCTTGTCCATACAGCTAGATACTGTCCTTATCAGTTCACAATAATGTATTCACTTGTTCTCATAAGATTTCTGAGGGTTGGTGCTCCCCAATTGGTGGTAGTCTTATCCTTCGACTGACGGAAGGAACTTCTGGATTTTGATGATTCATTCTTGTTGGCATGAAAGCTCTACCCGGACTCCCATGTACTCCAAACCTCTGTTGAATTATCACATTCCTTATGAGGGTCTGCGGAAATGGGGGGGGGGGGGGGGGGGGGGGTGATAGAAAAAAAGATGTGGAGATCATAACATTAGATTTACTGAAATTAATAGTTTTTAAAGTTATATCTTTAAATAAATTTATGTGACCCAATGGCTTACAACCAGTAGCAAGTTAAAAATCCAACAGCTGAGCAAATGAGAAAAAAGGTGATACTCTGAATAGATGTCATTGATTTTTCTTATTACTTGTATGATAAGGGTTTCACTACAGTAAACTACAAGTATTGTATATCACTGCAAAGCTTGGAATCCCTAGTTTCTGGAAATACACCACACACAACAACAAACAAACCAACAAACAAAAAATAAATTTTGATGACTCATTGGTGGTTTCTGAGATGACATGTCACTATATTCATGATCACACTTCATTAAGTTTGAAGTATAACTGTACGGGCACGTGTCTTCAGCTATTTAATGGAACACAATAATGTTCACCACAAATGATCAAGCACTTGTTAACATCCTTGATCCTTTTCAATAATCAATTTACTCATGTAAAACCAGTATAAAGACATAGTAGTCGTGGACACTACATCTTGCCAGCTCCTACACAAAATAGTAAATTTACTGCATTTTATATAAGTGTCCGTTTCCAAATTCTGAGACCTACAAACATGTGTATCAAAACATTCTAACAAATCCTTCTACTACTCTACATACAGGGATAACATCACTAGCATAAGAATAATTCATTAATATCATACCAACAAACTTTCTAACTCACCTTCCATCTTTTCTTAGCCACTCTCCTAGTTTCTGCCTTACTATGAACAAGAACTTTTGTGATTGCGAATGCATCAACTTCCTTCATCACCACATTCTGTGTTACACTATTCATGTGTACTAGCCGTGTCCCTCTCTTGAACTTTTTGACTTTCACATCTTGAATTGTACTTTTCCGTTGGAGAGTGGGTCTGAAAATAAAATGTTGACAAGTAAAAAGAAAATTTAATAAATCAACACATGAAGTACACACGACCAGCTATAATAGAAAATACATTTATATCAAAATAATGTTACTTTGTGTGCCTTTACCAATCTAATGCAGTCATGCAAATTATCAATTACATCAAGGCCTAGAATTTTTACCCCAGAAAAAAATGCCTTTCCTAGATTTATGGTGTCTGCTCTATTAATTTTATACATATTACTTTGAAAATGAAACAAAGAAAATTATTTGAAAGGTTTGGGCAGGTGGCAGTGCACTTTTCTTGAGAGTGAAGTAAGGACATTAGGAACATATTGTATGACACATCATGCTCTGGCATAACAATGTCTCTACAGGCATTCTCTCATAGTATTGAATTCCTAACTTCAAATCTCGACCTAACACCATACACAACCTTTATCCTAACACTAAATTACCTAAAACTAACTCTATATCTTTGATGAAATAAAACTAAGAGCATTTGAGAGATCACATTGAAACCATAAGCATATTTACCCTTTTCAGAAAAATATCACAGAAAATGGTTAATGAGTTCTTCACAATAATAATATACAAAGATCCATGATGAGGTCAAAATGTAAAGAAAAAAGAAGTGTATATAAAATGTTATTCAGGAATGTAAAGTGTACTGACCTTTCACCATTACTTGTCTCTGGTAGACCACTGTCCATTATACCAACACGATGCTTAATCTTGAGTGGAAACGAGTACGATTTCCGAACTTTGGCAAGTCTGGGTCTCAATACAGACCTTTCCACATTCAGTACAATCATGGCCCACTAAGAGTGAAAAGAAAAACAAACAAAATTTAATATAGGCTTACACTGCTCATATATCTAAAGATTATAGAACACAAGAGAGAAAGAATAAGAAAGCAGGAAGAGTAGAAGAGGGCTCACACAATGAAGCAGAACAATCAAGAAATAGAATTAAAATGGAAAGGGTGTATAAATATGAGAAAGAAATGATCCAGTAAGACATGAACTAGAAACAAGTTGAAGCAGGAATACATGAAAGCAAAATGATTGAAAAAAAGACAATGAATAGAAGAGTATGGATTATGAAAAGGATGAAAAAGT
The DNA here is from genome assembly GCA_025618425.1 of Heliocidaris tuberculata. NCBI lineage: Eukaryota > Metazoa > Echinodermata > Echinoidea > Camarodonta > Echinometridae > Heliocidaris > Heliocidaris tuberculata. Next base: position 15,341,033 of record CM046832.1, on the reverse strand, counting down.
ATGAGAAAAAATATTAAAGTGAAGCTAATAAGTGAATCACTAAAATTGAGAACAAAAATCAAGACAAAAAAAAAACAAAGCAACAAAAAACAAATCCAAAAAGGAAGAGAAATTAAAAAATGAAAGAGTAAACCTTGTGAGGATGGAAAGTCAAGCCCTCAAAATAAAATGCTTCCAGTCATCAGAGGTGGACTGATAAAAATATCCACTACCTTATATTTTTTTCTCTCTTTTTTAATAACATGAAAAATGATTTTGAGAGCTGAAATAATGTGAAAATGTACCTGTCTCTTCCACTCCATACGAGATCTTTCCTTGATGATGTCAAAGGTACGAGCCATCATGGCAATGACCATGTTGAGCATAAGGACGGAGATGAACCACATGAAGATGACAAACATGATGATAGCCATCCATGGCATACGACACTCATAAAGCTCACGCCACTGCCAGAAAGACAGAATAAGAGAGGTACAAAATCATAATCATCAAATTCACTGGGTCATGAAAATGGCCTTTTAATTTCTTCAACATACTGTAGGAATCTTGTGATATAAAAAAAATTACCATACTACACAATAAATCATATTAACATTAATAACATGAACAAAGAAAAGAAGAAAAAATGAAGCTAATCATAACAATAATGCCTTTACGGGCAATTCTATGATTATTCATGTTTACTTAAATTTCGAAATTTTGCCCTTTTGCTTTTGGCCTCATTAACCCTTTCAGGACAGAACTCCACATTTTGTGGTTTGGCTCAATAACTTTTCATTCAGAGCCCTAAAAAATACACCAGATGCATGAGCAGAAAGAGAAAAAATTTCTACACAGACTGTGACCATTTTGGTTTCGTCATTATTTGTCATTTGGCGCTGAAATTTTTTAAAAGGAAAATAAGCGCTAAAAAATAAAAAAATCCTTAAATTGGCAATGCACTTAAAAATTTAAAGTCAGTGTTTTTCCATGCAAATTGGCAACTTTTTAACTTTTTAACGTATTTCCGTCAATTTATATTCCTTTGAGATACAGGACTATTTATGAGAAAAATGTAGCAATAAGATAAAAAATATTGGTGTTGCCAATTTGCAGAAGGAAAGCTGATCAAATTAGGCCTTAAATAATTCCTGTCCTGAATGGGTTAAAATTAAACTTGTGGAAGTCTAATCTCTATTATAAAACCAGGGGTAATTCTTGTGTAGACCTTTAACTTGAATTAAAATAAAATAATTTGGGCATTGCTTGGAGCTACAGCGGCCTCTTTAATTTTGGTTAGTAACGTTACAAAGCAAGGACATGAAAAATTAAGGGTCATATTTGTTCGGACAACATACGCCTAGTAAGCAAAGTAAGATGAAATGATATTTCTCCAGTTATTTTCTAGGTTTTAACCTTTATTTTGGTAAGAAAAATTTAGTATTTAACCCTTTTTAGTTTAAGTGACATTAAAAAACGATGGTTAGTAACATTACAGGTATGTAACTTTACATACACCTTGGAAAGACATGAAATGATGGGGTTTCAACACTTTTTTCCAAAAATTTTCTGTTGTTTTAACATCTGGAAATACTGTTTATAATGTATTTCATTGACATGGTGCATTTCATCAATAATACAATTTCAGTGCATGCTAAAATTAAGATTTTAATTCAATGCTAGAAAAATGATTCCCCTATTCAATATAGACATATAATCCCAATTTTAACCATCATGGGCATGAAAGATGGAAGATATACAGGTTTTTTTTGTCATTTCTCACTGATTGTGGAATTGTCCTTATCAAAACATTTTGCAATGTTTTACGGTCTGAATATCAACTTTAAATTCTGCAGTCATGACATACATTGAATTCTCCATTCGTCATGATGAATGTTGAAATGAAGGTCTCTGAAATTGTTTCAAAAGATGAGGTACTTGCACCACTATCCCTGAAGAGAAAGAAGAATGCTGGAAATAAAAAGGAAACAAAGCAATATTGTTAATACTTTTATTTCCAGTAATTGATGTCACACAAAAATAATTTCCTTGCAACAAGCAGGGGATATATTGATGAAATAGTGGAAGTGAATGCCAGTACAGTAACACAAAAATGCCCCCATGCTTGCCTGGAATAGGTCTCTTGTAGGTGAAAATGAAATATTTGAGTCACAAATATCCAGTGGCGTACCCAGGATTTTTTACAGGGGGAGCAAATTTTGTCAACTGTCAAATTCTGCTTGGAGGGAGATCCATATTTTTTTCTTCTCGCCAGCCAGTGGGGAGTGGGGGGGGGGGGGGGGGGTGGGGGTGGGGGTGGCGACAATTTTTTTTTCTCCAGGGGGGGTTATAAAACGTATTGCTCCATGATTCCCTGACAAGCCAAAAATAAAAAATAAAAAAAATAAACATTTTTCTTGTCACGCTAGTGCCAATATCATATTAAAAATGAAAAGTGATGTATTGCTCTCATTTCATTTGAATCGATTTAATTAATTTTATGTACAATTTATCTTCTGATTCAACATTTTTAACACTGCGAAAGATTGTGCTCAGGCATTGACAGAGGGAAGGCATGAAGTAATATCAATGGGTTAATCAATTTTAATTGTATAGCAAGTCTTTTGACCTTCTTAATACAGTTAAAGAAAATTAAGCAAGTCAGGGGAAATAATACACTTACCTTGAGCAAAGACTATAAGAAGAATGAAGTAGATGAGAGAGAAACGCAGCAAATCTCCTTTCAACATCTTGAAGAAGACTACCACCAATGGTCCAAGGCTTGGGTGACCCCTGTCAAATTAAGAGTTGCAAAGAATAAGTACTAACAAGGGCAACATGGAGTATCAGGCCTATCCGGAAAGGCCTTTAATGATTTACAAATTTGACATCTGCTATTTTTTGGAGTGATCATGACAGTTGGAGAGCACAAAAATTAAGTCATATTAAAGTCTAATTTACACGTAAAGCTGTACCCCTAAAAAACGCTGCAGCAAAATATGCAAGTTCTTAATTACAACATAAGCATGCGCAGATAAACTTGCACCAAGTAATGACCTCTATACACTGTCAAAGAGTGTGCAACAAGATATGCACACCAATGTAATTTTAGTTGCTAAACAGGTAGAATATCCACTATAACAGATGCATGTGCATATAAATCAGGGGAATTTGTACCATTTACTAGTACTAATTACAAACTGGCTTACCACAACCATTTTACATGTGTAAATGAATTGTAAGAGGGGGTGAAAAAGAGCAGTTGCAAGCAACAAAGGTTTCTAAGCTTAATAAATTATATAAAGAAGAAATATGAAGCACACAAGTATATTTATTTTGCAGCGGCAGTTTTCTTACTGGTTTCGTGCATGATGTGTAAACAAGAATAATAGGCACACAAGAGGCATTTCTAGTTTACCATTTCTTCCATCAACATTAGTTTACATTTCGTCCTTTTCGAGCTAGGAGGGTGCTATCTTTTGTAATTTTACATAGAGTTAACATCTTTCTAGCTCTAAGTAGATGATTTAGTCTGAATGAATTACCATCTTTTTAATATGTGAAATAAGTATTTAAATAAAAATAAATAATGTTAAAACTTTTCATCTTCTTGATATCATTACACACTAATTAGAAACCTAATTGATTCAAACCTGAAGAAGAATAAGAGGTAGCTCCATGATAGAGGAACGATGAACATGATGAGGACATTTTCATACCACTCTTGACCCGTAAAGCGCAGAGGTATGCAGATGAACAATAGCAAGATGGCTATCATGAAGAGAGCTTTGGTTGGAAAATCAGTCTGCACGCGATGAAATAGAAATGAAAAGTAAGAAAAGTATATTATGCGTTTCTTCACAGGTAATTGATAAAGAAATTGTAACTACCTTTACACAGGCTACTGAACAAGAGATGTCGATATGTTTTGCCACCAACATAGAAATGTTCAAATGGAAGAATAGTGGTACTAATTTTAAACAGGGGCTCAGCATAGACAGTGTATAAATCTCATACAACAATAGCTCATTACTAATGATGTCTGATCATTTGCTCCTTGCCTCTGAATGAAAATCAAATCATAACAATATAAGTCTGTGATAAAACTGCAGTTATTTTGAGCAAGTTATTTTTTTCATTATTCACAAATATCAATATTCCACAAACTTCAGCAAAATTGCTGTGTGATTCTATACACAGATCACCTTTCAGTATGTATTCTTTCAGATATACCATAAGCTGGTTCTGGTTACTTACCAAACTTTTCAAGTATTCAGTGACAGATCCTCTTGCTCGAATCTCTGTTAGTTCTGTAAATGTCTTTGCAACGCAGCCAATGATGACACACACTTCAGACACATAGCGGAACTTCATGCAAAAAGTGTTGAAAAGAGAGAAAAACAAGGAATATATTTTCAAAGGTATGTATAAAGATATTAGAAGCCCTGAAGCAGACAGCGTTCAAAATACATAAATACACCAAGACTCTATTCAGGAATACATAATGAACCTAACTTGTATCTTTTACATGTACATGTAATGTACATTCAAGCTTTCACATTTCCCCATTCACTTTCTGAATGAGTACCCCCTCCCCATGCCCTACCACCTCCCCCTGGACCCTGGCCAACAACCTCCACCACCCACACACACACACACAAACACGCACACGCACACACACACACACACTTACCACTGGCCACTAGTATGGGAGTGGTTGTCCAGGGTAGGGGGCAGTTGTCCTTGAACTGTTTCTTTGATATGTCTTGTCATATTCACATCAAATAGCTAAAAATATTGCAATGTTTTCGAATCCATGAAGAAATACCAGTCCTTCTACATTCAAGAAATCATCTTGGGAGGGAGTTTCACAATCCTAATTCTCAAAACTGATTTACCTTGGAGACAGGATCCCTTCCTTCAAGAAGACCTCTAGATGGACGGAGTTGAACGGCAATAAATAACCAGGTGAGATGGATACAAGCCCAGAATAGCTTGAAGGCAAACTGTTGCTGCAATCAGAATAGAAAACAAAAGAATTCAAGCTTCAGCTGTATGTTTCCTGATGCACACAGAGTACAGCCAATAAGATATTGTATGAACATAAATATCTCAATTGCTTTGGTTGATTTTCTTCCTCAATAAACAATGTTTTAACAGCACTATCTGTAGCACAAATAACTAATTTATCAATCAAGTAGCACATATATATATATATATATATATATATATATATATATATATATATATATATATATATATATAAATCTCTAGATGCAAATGCAACGTTAAAGGGAATCCTTTTATCTCAGCCTATTGTTCAAATTCGCCTTAAAGCATGTTCGATTCGCTTTAACGTCGAATTTCTATTGTGACGGAATAAACTGCATTGTTGGGATTCGCCTTTCCGTAGGAAATAGAATTATATAATAGGGCAAATTACTCAATTTCTTCTGATCTTTGCCTATACCTCCATTACCCACTGACTAAAATTGGACTTTAGTATAACACACATTTTCCATAGATTCAAGCAGGTTAATCAGCATTTCATATTCATTGGGAGCATGATGGATATAAATAAACCGATTCCTACTGTTCAAGCTATACCAACCAAATTGCCTGTACTGCACTGGAAAGACCGAAGGGGACTGATATGTATATTATAAACATACATGTATATATCCTCTCTTTTTACTGTCATAAAGTCTGCACTGGGTATAATATAATATTACCTTGCAATATATGTTCCACTTGACATGAAGCAGTTCATCAATAACTTGTCCTTCTAACATCTTCAGATGGTTGATGCTGTCATACTGAACAATCACACTCAGTGCAGCAGAGCCATCTGTAATGGGCATTCAAAATATACAAGTCCCTTTAACCCTTTCAGGAAAGGAATTATTCAAAGGCTAAATTGATCACATTTCGTTCTTCAAATTGGCAACAATATTATTTTTCTTTTAATGCTACAAGATTCTAATAAGGTGTAATGTCTTTGAAAACAATATACATGGTTAAGAAAGATTGCCGGTAAGTTGAAAAAGTTGCCAATTTTGATAAAAAACAATGATTTTGAACCTCTCAAAGTGTTGCCAATTTAAGGATTTTAAAACTTATTCTCCTTTTTAAAATTCCTGGGATCAAACGCAATATGGTCATGTGACAAAAATGGAAATATCATGTGCAGAAATTTTTGCTCTTTCTACTCATACATCTGGTATATTTTTTAGAGCTCTGAATCAAAACTTATTAAGCCAAACCACAAAATGTGGTCAATTGTCTTGAAAGGGTTAAAAAAGTAATATTCCATAAAGTCTTCAGTTGTGAACATACCCACTCTCCATGAAGATCTACAGTGAACATAGTTAATACCTAAATGGAGCCAGAAGAGTGTTTATTATGTGCCATTATGTTATATGTTATGCTGCCCTCTGTGAGGCATTGTGGTAATGTTGTGCAAAACTAGAGTTGTGTAAGATCACCCCTCCTTGGCACTGGATGTTCAGTTAGCACCTCAATAAAATGATCCTAGATTAAGGAACCTATTGTGGTTAAACGTTGTATTATGTTATCATGGTGGCAGCGGTGGGCTTCTAGCTCTCAGCATATGAAAAGTAGCCTACTTTTAGCTCCAATGAAATGCAAACATTTGCTTTTGAGAAACCACAGTAAAGGTTCTACATTTGAGAAATCTCACTAAGTGGTTGCATTAATTGCAACTCTATTCTAAAGAGTCGTCATATGATAACCTTTCCTTCATGTGCTATTTCACTCCACATTAGATTCAAATTTAGATTATAATTAATTATCCATATTTAATAAAAACAGAAATTTGGTCCCACTGTCAACAAAAACACATATAAGTAACATACATGTACTAAATAACATCAGCATAATGGTAATATAAAAAATGATTCGTCTAAAAGAAAATCCTAGGTACCAAATGCCACTTACTGACACAGCCTTTTTCATCAATGGAATCCAGGATAGAGAGAGGGTAAGCAACATAGGCAATCTTGCCATAGGTCCATTGAGTTTCACTACTGAGTTCTAAGAGGGCTGCGAAGAGTTCATTTCGTCCCAACTGGAAGGAAAGCTGAAGGGCAGTGAGACCAGCTCTGTTGGCTATGGTGTAGGAGGCTGGCATCTTGTTATGATGGATGGCGTGGTAAAACAAGAGCTAGATTTTTGAGAAAAAGTATGATTATTATTAGAATAATCACATCTTTCATGGATATGCAGGCAGATCAAGTCTCATATTTTCATGACTGCTGTTAATACTGTACATAATTGTATTATCATCCTTTCTTTGAAAGCTTATTATACATAAATAAACAAACATTTATATTTACTATTACCATCCACTAATGTAACATTTGATATGCAAGTTCTCTCCAGAAGAAGTAGTATGAAGTGAACTTTGACTTTTTATATTAAAACCTGATTTCATTATATTTATAGTAATATTATCTGCAGTTATCTTCTAATAAGTATATGATTATTAGAGTTCCTATAAGTACTTTATGAAAGTAACATTAAGTCACTTATTATGTCCTTGTCTAAGTGTGTTGCAGTCCAAATGTATTCCATATTATGACTAACTAAATTCTTCTCATCACTGGCACTAATATGACCGAAACAGTATAACTGCAGTTATTTACCGCCTGATTGTGAATGATAGCCATATGAACTACAGTGTTCCCAAACGAGTCCTGAGCATTCGGATGACACCTCCCCTCTCCTGGCTTCCTTCTCAGAGACTGATCAATGAAGTAATCATACATCTCCATGGCTCCTGTACTAGCACAGAACGCCAGTGGATACTCCCCCAGATAGGCAGTGCCCTCATAGAAGGATTTCTTGTGACCTATGTACTTGTGCTCCTTTAAGTCATTTGGGCGGAAGAAGCGTCCTGTCGCCCTCTGGTCTAGGCGTGCCTTATATCGACCTACCAAGAGCTGGACCGACCTGAAGTCTTTGTTGACAATAGCCATGTGCAATGCACTCTCACCTTAAGAGGTAATCAAATTGAACAATTTTTAACTACAAAAACTGACAATTTCAAATAGTTTAATGTACCTACAAGTTCAGCATGGTTGCGTTTAGTTTACCAGTCATAACTCTTTATAAATTCAATAAATATTTGAATTTCAATTCAATTCTAATTCATAAAAAAATACACACAACTGCATGTTAGCTGAAGTATATAGAGCGAATATAGCAGATGGAAATTAAATTTGGGCAAATAAAAGAGATGAACTTTTGATTACATTTTAATAATACACACTCTACATATGAAATACAGGGCATTTTCATTTATATCAAATCTGTACACCATCTAGTTTTAAGCAACCATGATAAAAATGTTTTACAATCATATCTTTATGTTTATGCATGTAGCAATATTGAGTTTAGAATGTGAAATTACCAAAGAAGTCACTGCCTTCATAGACATCAAGAGCAAGCTTTGGGTACACAGACAGCAGGTGTGAAGCAATCTCTCGATGCATTCGAGTGTCATTGAGGAAGCACATATGTAAAATGGTCTCTCCAATCGCTCCACGCTTATTGAGATCAAAACAAGCCTCATGCTCGTCAAACTTGTTTATTGCCGTCAACTGAGCATCGTCAAAGATACTCATGATTTCATTGTCTGGTGTATTGGCCTGTTATTAAATACAGATAGAGAAAAAAGGATAACACCAAACACACAGGTATCATGTATTATTAAAATTACGCACCATTTACCAAAATATGCATTAGGTCAGAATATTAAGCACTTGAAATTTCATAACGAAAGAGTTATGATAATACATTCAACACTATAATAATCAAGTGTCTTTCCAATCTAAATTATCCAAATGTGGGAATGAAGTATATTCGTTGCAAATAAAAGTTAGGTCCTGTTTAACATTTTCAAGAGAAAATGAAAGTATTTGAATCGTCCATGAATCTGTCATGTAATGCTAGAGCTTTCATTTTCTATGTTTTCTCAGAGAATTCTACAATATGTACAAGGAAAAAAAATTAACATCTACAATTTGAATGGAGGGGAGATAAATTTTCTATTTAGTACCGGTAGTTATTTTTCTCAGTTTATTTTGCCATTCATAACATCCTGGATTGATTTTGCAGCACACCTCACAAATTAACATCCTGAAAGAAGATACAAGTACAGTGCATGCAATGTACATACCTTTTTTCCATCGAAAGCTAAAAGCTTGTACCTAGCATATTCCAGTCTAGTGATCTTCTTTCCATTACCAGCATTATAAAGCATCTTGCCAACATGTTGCCTGATGTACTCCCTGAAATCCTCAAGAGTCTTATGGCCAGCTAGTACCTGGCTGTACTCCTCCACCAGCTTGCCTTTCTCATTGAAATAAAGTAACTTGTACATCTCATTTTCATCTGCTGCTTCATTCTGCTTGCGCCACTCTGCATCTGGATCTCCCCTGGTTCCAAAGAACCTGCTCACCAGAGCATTCTTCATGCGACGCAGCATTTTGGTGCCCCGGATGTGCTCTCTCTTTATTTCAGACCTATAAGTGAAGTTTGAAATCCATGACCTTTATTCAATTTTATCATGTCAAAGGTCATCAAAGTTGATTTAAAAATGTCAAATTTGTCCTGTGACCAAAGCTACGATTGAACCATAACGTTTTTTAATATCATTATCCTCCAATGCTAGTAGGCAGTGAATCAGAAGGCGGTCAGTAAGATATAGGAGTGTAAGTAATTTGGGGAATTAAAAGGATCAAAATTAATCATTGTCATATCAAATGTACATTACACATTGTTGTAAAATAAGCCCATTTCTCGCAATACTCATAAGGGATGTCCAAAATAATTATGTACATTTGATGGAACATACACGTATCCAGCAGTTCTCTAAATTAAATGCAAAAACAAGAGAAATGCCCAAAGCAAAATTTTCCTTTGGTGAAAAATCAGAGGTTGGGGCAGTTAAGGGGCGCTGCCCCTGAGTGCCCCCCCCCCCATGTGTGGGCCAGGTACCCCATTTGTATAACTTAAATCCCCTTCAACTAAGATATATTGGCTGTGAAGTTCATTTGAAATCAAGCTGTGTGTTTTAAAGAAGCAGAATATGTGTACATGAAATAAGTGACATTGGGACACTTTTGGGGTGCTGCCACTCCATCAGACCCCTTGAAAATAATGATATACTATACTTGAACAGCTTGAAGTCTCCTTCCCCTAAGAATGATTCCTACCTAGTTTGGTTACAATATACATGTAGAAATAGGTTTTACAAAAGAAGGAAAAATGTCAATTTGGTGTCACAGGCTCTGGGGTGGGGCAGGGACAAAAGACCCCCTCCCACTCCCTCCTTAAAGGATAGGTACCCTATTTGCATTAATTTAGATCCTCTTTGCCTAAGGATGATTCCTACCTAGTTTGGGTAGAACCAAACCATGCATTTGAAATAGATCTCATTTTCACAATTGGGGCACTATAGGGATGCTACCCCTGCGCCCCCTTGGGAGCAAGGTACCCTGTTTAAGAAGTTGAGGTCTCCTTCCTCTAAGGATGATACCTACCAAATTTGCTTACAATCTTGCAACATGGCTTAAAGAAGAAGCAAAAATGAATCTAATTACTGCCATTAATGGTGCTCTTCAGGGTGATCCCCCAAGACTTTACCCCCCCCTCCCCCATATTGGTAGGTACTCCCATCTGTATTAATTAAGATTCTCCTTGCCCAAGGATGACCTCTGCCAATTTTGGTTGAAATCCACCACCAGCAAAGTTTTGAGAAGAAGTCAAATGCATGTGTACAATACATGCACCATACTACATACATGTATGTAGAGACAAAACTAAATTTTACCAAAAAGTCAACCGAGTTAAACTGTCAGTAGGTGACCTTTAATGTGATTAAATGTAAGATTTGGGTATTCATTTGAAAGAGGGTGACATAAAGACAATCCCTACCAAGAATGATGCAAAGTTTCAAAGAATTTGAACAAATACTTTTGAAATGAAGTAAAAATTCTAAAATTTAACCCGAGGTTAAGTTTTTGGAACAAATTTGAACTCAAATGATATTAATTGACGTTTGACCTCGAATTTTGACCTGAAATTTGTTCCACATTATTTGTGATACTCTACAACCCTTGTATGGAAGTTTCTTGGAAATTGAACATATACTTTTGAAATAAGAGCATTTCCCAAAATTGTTGACACTGTTGCCGCCACCGCCCTCAGAAAAGCGGTGCATATGTCTCGACTTTTGCTTTATACGCAGGCGAGACAAAAATGTTAATGGTTCTATAAACCAGTGAACATGCAACAATCTGATGCCAAAATACATACTTTTAAAATTATATACTGTGGCCTCACCTTAAACATTTGACACCATACTTGGTGAGCTTCTGTCATGCTTTTCTCATTGTTTCCATCACAAAAGCTAGAGAGCAATGGCCTTTAAAAAGCACATGACCAACCAGGAAGAGATGATGATGAAAGATTTGTTGTTTAGATATATCAACGTTCTGAGAATTCTGAAAATAGTAGAGATACATGCAAAGAAAGGTTAACATTAGTAATCTATGATACCTAGAATGAATACAAAATATAAATTATATTGGATGCAATAGGATGCATAAAAATCAATATCTAGGATAAATACAAAATTTGAATGATAATAAAAGATTCAATAGGATTCTAAAAGACTTGGAATAACACTTGTACATTTACAACATATTGCAAATAGCATAAATTACTTTCAAAGAAAGATATGAATCCCCTTATTGCATGAAAAAGAAAAAAAAGGTTTTCTCATACTTGTAAAATTATACAATGTATTCAGCTTACACAAACAATACACAGCAAAACAGTAATGATGAGCAAATCAATGACCTTGGTTCATTCCATATATACATGTATTCCCAATTAGCTTTAAAGAGTTATGTAGAACAGCATTACAACATTACCAATATTGACATGCACGTAGATGTAGGTTGAAACCACATGCATTAAACTATGAAACTAGCGGGACCCGTGGAAATCCACGGGTTCCTTTTTTACATTGCACATTCAACATTTTCACAATCGATGTGTACATTCTTGTGAGTTTATTCATTTTTAAAAAAATTTTTGTTAATGAAATTATCACTAAATTGCTCTAAATGGAAACGAAAATGGTTATGAAGATTGATTAATTTTTGTAGGTAAATTTTGTTGTCTTTAATTTCGAGTCCGTCCACATTCACATACAAAGACGATACACAGACATCATTTATAACTGAACAAACATGACACTTTTTTTTTTTTTTTATAGTTACAAATTTTGTAATAGGATTTCAGAGAGAGAGAGAGAGCGGGAGAGGGGGGGGGGGAGGCGGGTTGGAAAAGGGGTTGGAGAGATAACAGGTGGGAAAATTAACCGGAAGTTAGAGAGACGGAAAGAGAAAATAGGGTGTCTATCGATGTGAGACTTTTCATTGAAACCTTGTAAGTGCTATCTTGGAAGGGGTCCTACTAAAAGCCGCCAACAGCAGCCAACAGCAGCCAACAGTATACCAAGATACGGTAATTGATTTACCAAAAGCCGCCAAGAGCCGCCAAGAGTCCGATCTACTAAAAGCCGCCAACAACCATAGCGATCATTTATTTTTTATAATTTTATTCTTTTGCTGATTTTAGGCCCTAAAATAACTTATTTTTTGCTGATTTCGTACCATAATATTCAGAATAGCCTTAGCAATATTTAAGGAGCGTTTTGGTTGTTTCTTGGCTGCTCCGGGATTTGTTTTCGGCTAGTTTTCAACTCTGCTAATGGCGGCTGTTGGCTGCTGTTGGCTGCTGTTGGCTGCTTTTAGTAGGACCGTCTTGGAAGTTTTAAATGGTCGATTGAAAGCACCGCGTGCGGATTGGTGTTATTTGGTTTGACGGACAGACATAGTACATCGTTTAGATGGATGCACGTAACTGTCATTCTTTTGTTCAAATGACACACCCTTATATTATTATAAACAAAATCATGTTTATATACACACAGGCATTCACTCAGAGAAACATGTATTTACACACGCATACGTGCGTGTTCATGGTCACAATTACTTACCCACTTACCCACGAACTCAGTTAAAAATATTGTATAATGCTATGTAATGTACATAATTTATGTTAGATATCATTATGACATAAAGGGGGAGGGAGAGAGAGAGAGGGGGGGGGGAGTGGGGGTAGACAGATAGGAAGAGAGAGGAATGGATGTAGAGAATATAAACATAACAGAAAGAGAGAGAAAGAGTGGAATAAAGATAACAGAGTTTCTTTTGAAGTTATAGTGTTTCCATTTAGCTTATTGTTTTATTATTAGAACTTAAATATAGTTGTAAAATTAATTACTATGGCCTAGTTATGTATATTTTGTGTATGGAATATTGTTGTCATCATAGAGGTCGCTCATTACTTAAGTCTATAGCAAGAAATACAATTTTGGTTATAGAAATTGGTAGTAATTATATATTTTCTATAAGTAATCGCGTGAAGATTCACCTATACACATATCATAATTCTCAAATTCAATCAGACACTTACATGTAATTAAATATGAGCAATACATGCGTTCAATCACATCCTACAATACACATGAAAAGTATTCAAAGAACAAAAGCATGAATTTTCCGAATATTGGGCCCCCTCCCATCACAAAATCACTGATCCGGCGCTGGCCCCCTCCCTCACAAAATCCTGGATCCGCCGTTGGACATGGTGGATGGTGAAGGCAGGCCCTATCATGCCCCTGCCCTCACTCTTCTGCCGCCAGTGGCATAAAAAGGTCCCAAATACAATGAAAATAAAAATGATTGATGCATTCACATAATCCCGCATCACCCATCAAATCCTTCACCCCTGCTAGTGCTATCTATACTGTGAGTTTATTTTTCTACAATGAAATTTTTTTTTTTTTAATTGAATGATGCATTCACATACCCCCCCCCCCCCCCCCCGCCCGCTATATCTACGTCCATGACTTCAATGGAATAACGCTCCTAGCATAATGTTTGCCCCTCAAACGGATAATGTTCATGGAACGATTTTTTTTTTTAAAGAAACAAAATAGATGTAGAATATACTCAAATAAAATGAATTTACCATCGAATAAAAAAATGAGTACAGGTGTATTCGCCCGGGGGGGGGGGGCCACTCAGGTATATTGGTGTACACATGCGCGTCCAAAAAAAAAAAAAAACGCGTAAAAAGGGTTTTTTTTTTCATCCAGGACGCGTAACGCGCGTTACATGTTAAGGGGTCGAAAACGCCGATTTTCAACAAAAAGGGGGTGCTGAATGAACGGAACACGTTTAGGGGGTCATTTTCATTCCGGCGGCAATGGTACGAACAAAACATTTTTAGTTCGGTTTTCAGGAACTTGAACGCCCTTTGAACGGTGGCGTGTGCAGAAAAACGGGTGTTTGATCTCAATTACAGGAACCTAGGGAGTTGTTAAATGGCTTTATGTGTGTGATTATTGTGCATGGATTTCTTTCCGATACAGTTTATTTCTCTGGAAGTAAATTACAAAAGTTGTTCTTTTTTTTCAAAAGTAAGCAAATGATGATCGTGTATTAAACCTAACGGAGTACACAGTTTGAAACCTGTCCTACATAATTGAAGTAAATTATAACATTTGTAGGAAACAGCATTTCCTATATGTGCAGTTTATTTTGTTTGCCTTGTGTGAAGAATATGTCAGTTTGCAAAAGGTGGTCTTGAATTCAAGTGGTGTATTTTTTATGTTGGTTAAGTTAATCTTGTTTAGGGAGTAATATTTAAGACAAACTTGTTTAGGGGGTAATATTTCAATCAAACCTGTTTAGGGGGGTAATTTTTATGAAAAAACACGCGAAATCCTTGTTAAGGGGTGTCTTTTCACCAAAGTATGAAACTTGTTTAGGGGGCATTTTTTAAATCCATGGACACGCATGTGTACACCAATATACCTGAGTGCCCCCCCCCCCCCCCCCCCCCGGGTGTATTCGGCCTAACCTGTTTCCAATCTTGAAATAAGAAACGCAGTGAGACATTTACGGCAGTGCGGGTTTTAAAATTCAAGTAATGTAGAATCTACTCTGAACATGCGCGTACCAAGGGGGTGTTTTGGGTGTTCAAACACCCCCCCCCCCCCCCCCCCCCGTTTGGTGTTATTTGAAGTTAAAACACTTTCCCCTTTAGAATTCATGATAACCTTTTTTTTTGCTTGTCAGATAATTTTTGAAAAAAAAGACCCCCCCCCCCAAAAAAAAGGAAGAAAATATTGATAACCTTTTTTTTCTTTTGGTTGACAGAGAATTTTTGAGTAAAAACACCCCCCCCCCAAAAAAAAATACTGATAAACTTTTTTTTTTTTGCTTGTCAGAGAATTAAAAACCACCCCCTTTAAAAAAAATCCTGGGTACGCCACTGCTCTGACATATGGTAGGATGAATTCATCGTCAAATGTTAACTGTAGTATTAAAAAAATGGTAAGTATACTATTTTCAATCTTGAAATAAGCAGTGCTCAGTGCATGCTAGACGTCTCCTTTAGAATTCATGATAACCTTTTTTTTTTGCTTGTCAGATAATTTTTGAAAAAAAAGACCCCCCCCCCCCAAAAAAAAGAAGAAAATATTGATAACCTTTTTTTTCTTTTGGTTGACAGAGAATTTTTGAGTAAAAAGACCCCCCCAAAAAAAACAAAAAAAAATACTGATAAACTTTTTTTTTTTTGCTTATCAGAGAATTAAAAACCACCCCCTTTAAAAAAAATCCTGGGTACGCCACTGCTCTGGTAGGATGAATTCATCGTCAAATGTTAACTGTAGTATTAAAAAAATGGTAAGTATACTATTTTCAATCTTGAAATAAGCAGTGCTCAGTGCATGCTAGACGTCTTCGCTGGGAGTTCAACCAGCCAAGCCTTACTACAGCTCAGCCTCAGACTGTGGGCGCTGCCGTGACAGATTACCAGCGTTGTAAAGAAGAATGTCATCAGTTTTTAACTAAATACAGATCGAATAGGGGAAAACAGAGCCCACAGATACTATACTCAAACATTTTTTGTTCTCAGCAAAGTCACTCACGTCCAAAGTTAACCTTAAAATCTCGAAATAAACAGCTTTTACTGCAGGTTTCTTCCCCTGTAGTTATTTGAAGCAGCCAAGGCTTCAGTGCATGCTGGTACCGCTCAGAGCAGAGTGCAACGACGCCGAGACAGAGTCCGGCTAAAAAGAGAAGAATTTCATCAGTTAACTATACAGAGAACATAGAGACAAACAAAGTCTATAAATACAGTTTCTAACATTATTTAGTTCTAAATAATATAACTCACGTTACGTCCAAAATCATCTTAATGTATGACTCTGAGTTCGCTCGGGAATTCGCGGTCAAATATCTCATGTTGAGTGCTGTGTGCAATGCATGCAGTGTATTGTTGTATTGCATCATGCCTTGTGCATGTGTGTATATAGTCGCGTCGCACAGTGAGCTTGCATTGAGATTGCACCGCAGTCTGGTGGGTGCTGCTCCTACATGG
Organism: Heliocidaris tuberculata; assembly: GCA_025618425.1. Lineage (NCBI taxonomy): Eukaryota > Metazoa > Echinodermata > Echinoidea > Camarodonta > Echinometridae > Heliocidaris > Heliocidaris tuberculata. The sequence goes on along the minus strand of CM046832.1, from coordinate 15,324,503 downwards.
TATACTTGATCACAAAGCGGACTATGATACAAATCGTACGTACATACCACGGACCTCTGTTGAACATACCCATGGCATAATTATTTTCTTACGTGGGTTCCCCCGGTGAGAGATACAGAGTCTGCACTACGTACCGTTCGCCGGACGCACGCGCAGTCGTCGTCTGATTTGGTCGGCGGCGAGGCAAAGCACGCGGGCCAATGGGGTTTGGTCGTTCAGGAGATCGCGCACCTGCTGCCAACGCGACGTCGTCGTGCAACGCGAAGGGGGCGACAACCATGCGGACGGCCAGGCCGACTGGTCAGGACGGAAGGCGGCTCGCGGCGGGCAGCGGGAAAAAATTCTATAGGGTCCAACGGACCCCCTCCTGCAGCGCATGCAAAGTCAATCGGGGCGGGCGCGGGACCTCCCGCGTCGCCTTAGCGTATTAATTATTATAGATGATGACATTGCTGACAATGCTTTAAAGCTATACGTAGAACTGAACAATTAACAATAATTCCACCAAGCTCTGAATACACATACTCAGCACAACAGACTTACTGAGCCTGAACTCAATGCAATTATATATATGCAATCAACTTGAACCTTCCAACTTTCATAATTCTTTCAGCATTGTTAAAAATAGAAGGCAAATATGGAATTGGTGGTTTCCATAAGGCTAATATTGAAACATGTACATTTATATCACTTAAAAACAGTTTATCTTTAATTTCAATTTTAATTTGCTCATAAATGAAAAACGACTCACCACAAATTATCACACAGTAATGGATTATGAATAGCATTTTCATTACCGTAATATCTACTTGTATATTACTTGGCGATAGGCAAGACAAAATCATTTTTATCAAAAAATAATGAAGTCACTTCACCATAAAGAGGCAAGGTATTTGATTATGTTTGGTGAATATTTAGATTCATCTGTCAATGATATACATGTATATCTTGTCTTGTGTCAGGTTGTATCTTGTTACAAATACAACCTGGTTGCTTATTTATAAATCTCACAGACTAAACTGTTTCTTGACTTACATTTTTCACAAATAAAATTTGTCTATAGAAATAATGACAAATTGAAAATTCTCAAAAGAGAACAGTGTTTTCTAAAGTGAAAACATACCCGTATTTGTCCAGTCATTCAGATAACCACACATATTGTCCTCTGATCATGAAGAAAATTAAAAAGTAATTTGGTGGTCTTTAGACCAACTACATGTACGACAAGATAGACACATTTTCACTGAGTATTACAATGAAATATCACGGTAGAGGTATAACTCCTGACATCTGCATGCAGCCCTTCTAAATAGCGTCTTCATAAACCATTCATGAAATGAATACTGCATGTATATATATTCATCTACATGCAGTATATATTATATGTATATTCTACATCCCAAACATTACCTTATTTACTGTCATAGTGGAGAGATAAAGAGAGAAGCACAGAGAGAGAGAGAGAGAGAGAGAGAGAGAGAAAAAAAGAAAGAGAGAAAGGGAGGGAGGTAAACAAAAAGTACCGATATGTATTTGCTTTATGAGCTACTCAAGATGAATTCCCACATACATTGTAACTCCAAATTTGACCTGGTATGGGCTCCATGCCAGCAACACATGTGGAGGATATGAATGAATGGAGAGTGCACGTATATGCATTGCTGCTATGGCAACCAAAATTGCTTGCCATTTCTGCTGAGCAGCACACTTTCCATTGAGTTGGGCTCTCATAATTGCTCAGTACCAATCAGCTACAACTAATTAATCGAGAGCTACAATGCACGCATGATTTACAGATTAGTTCCTCTCTAGATATATATAGGGCTCTTATTTATAAGATATGCCTGAGTGAAGGAATATCATTTACCTTTATAGCAAAACTAAATTTCATAATGTAAAATGTTATAAATTTAAGTTAGGATTTTCTTCAAAGCACTTCTACTATAGCTCATAAGTTTGATGTCACATTTTCACAGGTCATGTAGTCTCTAAACAGTGTTACATAAATTAGTTTAAAATAATTTGATATATCTACATTGTACATACCTATTCTAAAGGAACTTAGTGTGCATGTACAAATCATAAAATGTGTGGGCAATACAGAGATAATATTTTTGGTCTATATTGAAAACAGCCTGGGCATCAGTTCGTAATATTACAAAATCATGGTAAATGTTTGCACAGTGAATATTTGCATATGTGTGTATATATATATATATTATATATATATATATATATATACCACTAATTTGCCCTAAAAGGGAAAATGGTAAAAAAAGCATAGCAAAGGAGAAAATTTATATAAACCTGTTTATACATAATAAAGGATATGATAAAGGACATTACCCCAAACAGCACATATTTTACCCATGGCACAATATGAACCCTGAAATTTGAGATGCATGCATAAGGCTACCCTACATTTTTTTTTAAATGGAAGGGTAATCATATCGGTGGACGCTCATTATAGCATTGTGACAGCGAATTACAGGTTGTGATATGGCAGGCAAAGGACAGAAAGTCTAGTTCAAAACGTAAAGGAGAAATGCATATTTCTCCTTATAGTCGATTTCCCCCTTTCGCTGCAGTTTTTACCACATATTTTCGCCCTAAGTAGGTATCTAATGAAATATATATACACGACAATGTGGTTTATTCTGTCATAATAGCGCGAGGTGCGTACGGGAGACACAAGTACAAAGAAAAAAGACAAAGAGTGTCTCCCTATTACATCCACCAGTTTTGGGGGTATATAGTGAAATGAAAACATAAAACATCCTTAGTTTCTAAAGCAGTAAAAAAATATTTGTTTTAAAGTTGTCTGCTGCTACATTTTGGTAATACTTTTCAAGTACTTTATCCTATTTCTTATATGTTTCAATTTCAAATAGTTTTCCTCACCTGTGGTATTTTGTTTTCATCTCTTTCATTGCACAATTTCATCAGCCATATCTAATTCATCTATAATGTACATACTTCTTACAAGTTGGTTTTAAAAGAAGCAGAAAAATCAAGAAACAGTTCAGTGAAGGTTTTCAGATAAATGAACACTGCAATTTGACCCCCAGCCCTGAGAAAAATGTATTAATTACATCTGCATTCCCATGTACGTAACCAACAAAATTCAGAAAAGTTCAAGCAGGGAGGTGTGAAAATAACCATCTATGGACTGAATGCATTAGGTGAGCTCTTTAATCTTTTTTTTTTTTTGCCACAAGTAGGCCTTTACCACTCACACATATATGCAAGGTTAATATGGGCCTATACTATACAGACATTTGTAGTTTTCTGGAGTTATATGTTTTTCTGTTAATTCAAAGAGTCTGGGGTTTTTTCTGTTTCCAAATAGAACTTGGAAATTAAGTTGCACATGCTACATTCCACATCTTAAAATATATATTTTGCAACAGATGTATGTATTTTGAAGAACAAACCAAGACTGACAATATATATATACATGTGTTATAGGTGTATGTAGAACACTGATTTCTAGGCTGCAAACAAAATCAGGACTTTTCCAGTATAAAGGTCCTATTTCATCTTAATCTAGGGATATATAACCCATCTCTTTTGTTTGAAATGCAAAAAGTAATAATTTTTACAAGACAGGAAGATTTGTTTTGATTAAAAAAAAATCCTCTACATGTTTCAATTTCAGTCATGAACTGCAAATACAAATTAGCATAAAATCAAACCGAAAAAATGTCACAAAATCTGTACCAAATCAAATGAAAATATTTGGTAGATTGAAGATTGAAAAATATTGGAAATATATGAAAAACATGATGCAAAGTCAAAAATGTAACAAAACATGATCAGCTTGCCTTACAATTACATTACAGCAAATGCTAAATAAAATGTATCACAAGCATGACAAGCATGACAAGTTTCTGCAGGATTCAAATCTTATCCTATAAGAATGAGAAGAATAATTGTTGTTCTTGTTTATATAATCGATCTAAGTTTATAAGAACATTTGGCACTCCTTAATGATCCATCGCAAACCTATATATTCGATGCTAAAATGTACCTAGGCAATTGAATTACTACTGGAGCGAGGTAACGGTGTACGTAAAACAAGCCAATGCATTCATGACGATCAATAATCGACTTCACGAAACTCACTACCATCAGCATTGCGACTGGTACCACCACCTGTTCTCCTTTCCCTTAACGGTGTTTAACAGGAATACCATTTACTTTAATAAACAGGCCAGATAATAACTCATTAAAGTTCTTAATGTTGCAAACATTGTCAAATTACTTACATGGACGATAATATTCACGGATAAGGTAGAGGATTGCGGACGGGGGCGATCGCTGCTCTCCTGCGGTTGCGAGGGTAAATATAATAGACCTACGCAGTTTCGTGCGCCTACCTTGGAGCTGTCGCACATTTTCTGACAACTGTGGATTATCGCACTCACAATGGTAGAAAACGAAAGTTATGTAATCAGCGAGGATGAGATTGTCTGTTTACACAAGACCGAGTCGGCGAGAGTGATAATGAAAAGTGTAGATGCTGGATACCCTTGGTGGCGTAGTGGAGCGGGGGGAATTGAGTGGGCTGCGCTGGTAAGATTTTTTTTTTTGGTGAATTTTTTTCGCCAGATGGGGGGGGGGGGGGGGGGGGGACTGGGGGGCTATAGCCCCCTCCCCCGAAGATATTGAAAGTGCCGATATTCGGGCAAACATCACCTCATATTCGGTCAGCGAGATATCCTCATATTTGGGTGGTGATATGCCCAAATATTCAGTTTCTGGATATTTGGGATATTTGGGCATATCACCACCCAAATATGAGGATATCTCGCTGACCGAATATGAGGTGATGTTTGCCCGAATATTGGCACTTTCAATATCTTCGGGGGAGGGGTTTAAAGAAGTGTCAAAATTCTAGGCTTGCTCGCAAAATTTAAAAAACCGAAAATTTGATATTTGAGCGAAAGGCACCTGTACGCCAATGGGGTGGTACACGTAATAGGCCTAATCACTTGACTAATTTCCTTGAGCATTATCATTCGCAAAAATAAATTTTCAAAACATTTCTTATACAGATTTAGGATTACTAAGAGAAGTATTAACATGAAAATGCTAATCACAATTGTGAAAAAAATTATGGAGGGTTTTCCCATCCAAAATAATCAGATTCTACATGTGGCAGACTGATTTGCATTTGTTGCAGCATCTATTTATATTTTTGGAAAACTAATGATAACAATAATCCACCAAGTGCCCCATTCTTTACATATCTCTTGTACAAAAATTATATTGTGCATTCATCTATCATGCAATGTCCACCTGCACAAAGCACAAAGCATCAAATCTCCCACTTCATTACTATTCTCTAGCATTATCATATTATACAAAAATATATTTCAATTTTAGACCAGTCTGTTTACCATAATTACATCGTCTGCTTGTGATATTTTCTCCAGTATAGTGTTCTCCCGAGCTAGCTTGCGTAAATCAAAATCACCCCCAACTTTCATAAGGTGAGGTCTGAATAGAGAAAGTGTTTTGCATTCTTTTTTCTATTCCTATCCTATAAACACCAAAATAAAACAGACATACCAACAAATAAAACAAAACAATCTCATCCATCTAATATAATCAATCAATCAATCAATCAATCAAATCTAATCAGTTTAATTTGATCAAGTTCATTCATTCCAAAAAATCACTCATAAAAAAAAATCAAAAAAAATCAGTTAATCAAGAAAATAATCAGTATTCTACAGGGGCGGCGGAGCGTCTTTCAAAGTGGGGGGGGGGGACCAACAAAAAAGGGCACCTTTTTGAAAAAAGGGGCACCTACCTACAAAGGGTGAAAACAAGGCGGAAAATACCACTTTGAGACATTAGTATACCGCTACAATATGATTAATACACTATCGATGATCATTTTCGACACATTACTGTTTTTATCTTAACATGGTTCCAGATAAAAACTACTTTTGCATTTTGTGTGATGGTCTGATTATTCATTTGCGAGCGAGCAAAAAATTTAAGGTTGTTTTCTAACGCTGAAGGCTATGGTATTTAATTATACACAGCGATTTCCCCAATATAAGAAGATTATATAGTAAATGTGAGCGAGCTTTAGAAAATTTTTAGAAATTCTTTTTTTTTTCCTCATTCCTTTTATGATTTAGGGGCAATGATTAATATTGTATAATCTAGAGTATTGTGCCCCTCTTGCCACCTACTCCACTGCCTCACTTTGTGCTGATATCAGTAGGGGAATCTTTTACATGTATTAATATGAAGCCTCTCTGATTATTTGGAGCTAGATATATGGCCCTTTTGTGGACTTCCGGGCACAGTTTGTAAGCGACATCGGGATATATAGGTAAAAAGGGGCACTCGGTGTCAAAAGACAAAAGGGGCACTTATCAAAGGGGAAAATGATACCTTTAGAAAGGAAAAGGGGCACTGATCAGAAGTTAAAGGGGGCACTTAAAAAGGTGAACTTATCAGGGATGGAAAGGGGCACTTATCAGAAGGGAAAATTGCACTGTTTGAACGGAAATGGGTACTAATCAGACGAAAACAAAGGCACTTATCGGATTTCAAAAGGGGCACTCATGTATGAGGTTAAAAGGGCCACTTATCAGAAGGTGAGAAGGGCAGCACTTATTAGAAAGAAGAAGGGGCAGTTATACGAAGAAAAAAGGGTACTTATCAGAGGTGAACAGAGGCACTTATTATAAGGGGAAAATGCATTATTTGAACAGAAAATAGGCACTTCTCTGACGAAAACAAGGGCACTTATCGGATTTCAAAAGGGGTACTCATGTACGAGGTTAAAAGGGCCACTTATCAGAAGGTGAAAAGGGCACTTATTAGAAAGAAGGGGCAGTTATATGAAGAAAAAGGGTACTTATCAGAGGTGAAAAGAGGCACTTATTATAAGGGAAAAATGCATTATTTGAACAGAAAGTAGGTACTTCTCAGACGAAAACAAGGGCACTTATCGGATTTCAAAAGGGGCACTCATTTATGAGGTTAAAAGGGCCACTTATCAGAAGGTGAAAAGGGCACTTATTTAGAAAGAAAAAAGGGGCACTATACGAAGGAAAAGGGGCACTTATCAGCTTTGAAAAGGGGCACTTTTCATAGATAAAAAGGGGCATTTTTGGGATACTTGAAAAAGTGGGGGGCACTGTGCCCCCCTGCCCCCCCCCCCCCCCAGATGCGCCGCCTCTGGTATTCTATTAATCTATCAATTAAAGGGCAATCCAACCTTGGTAATGAGATGATTTGTGTGAAAGCAGAAAAATAAGAAAAACAGGATGGTGAAAGTTTGAAAGAAATCGGACAAAGAATAAGAAAGTTATAGATGTTTGAAAAATGAGATCACTACATCTATGTAAATCTCAAATTGGCAATTTGGTGATTCGATTGTGACATATTTGTGGACAACTCTCCCATTTGTCGTACACAAAAATATCATTAATTTGCGGTTTTCTGCGAGGCGCTTTTACCCTTGGGGCAGTACTCAGAATATATTGGAGATAGCATATTGTTATAGGTCCTCACGAAAGAAAGAGATCCTACTGAGCAATACATTTTGAAAAAAGTGACATTTTAGTCATTTTTTGTGTTGGAGTGAATGGGGGAGTTGTCCACAGCTACATCACATTGACATTACCTATTCGGCCAATTTGAAATTCCCATATGTACAGTGATTACAACTTTCAAAAATTCATAACTTTCTTATTGCTTGTCCGATTTCGTTCAAACTTTCACCAATCTGCTTCTCTGATTTTTCCTCTTTCTTTCAAAGCAACTTGCTATTAAGGTTGGATTTCCCTTTAATATTGGGTGTGTAATGTAATATAACCAGTGTTGGGTAGCTCGAGATCGGCATCAGTAGCCTCGATCTTGTTCTTGATCTTGATCTTGATCTCGGAGCTTCTGTTCTCGGAATTTTCGCTCGAGATCGCTCGAGATCAACATTGTTATTACGTAAATTATCAAATGAAAAAGCTTTTAAAATCGTTCACCAATCAGCGAAAACATGACTCAGTGTTGGGTACCTCGAGATCGATCTTGATCTCAAGACCAGTCTCGAGATCGGCATCAGTAACCTCGATCCTGATCTTGATCTCAGATGTTCTAACCTCGATCTTGAGCTGCGGATCTTGATCTTGATCTGGATCTCGGACCCTCTGGTCTTGGACCCAACACTGAATATAACATCTATCTGAATTACTAATTAACAATTCAATTCAATTCAGTTCAATTTATTTAAACCAATCAAACATACAATAATAACATAGTACAGTGGAATAGTAATACAATAGTTAGAATGAGAGGTTTGGGACCCCTAGGAAGCAGAGCTTGTGGATGGGGCCCCCTTTTAGGTAATATGAGTAATATATATAAGAAATAAGATGGCAAGATGAAATATAGATACAAAGAGTTTAACTTATTTACAGAGGTAAAAATATTAATATAGATACAAAGAGTTTAACTTATTTAAAGAGGTATGAGTATACACACATAAACACACACACACACACACACACACACGTCATACAACATGGCTTCCTGAGTTTCAAGTATGTTCAACTTGGAGTCTACCAAATAGATAGTTTTGACACATAATTTTGAACCTAGACAATGTGGGCAGCTTATTCCTTTCTTTAAGACAAAATATTAACTAGCACATCAATGATGTGGCGCTCATCCGGCATGCAGCAAAGAAATTGATGCAATTTGTACTTTGAACACAGTAGACATTGTAATGAATCGATGAAATGTACATGTATTGGTTACATGCATGTACAGATGATGAAGTACCTATTGCAGATCTGGCTAAATGTGGTTTTGGAAGGAGACAGTGACATGTAGATATGAATGAAAGTCTGGAAATTGACAACTCAAGTTGCACGACTTCAGTTAAAAGATTTTGGGGAATGTAAATTTTAATAGTTTTACTGTGTGACAGAGAAATTTGAAATAAAGCATAAAGTTAGTCAAGGTGAGGTATCTCTACCAACTGTGAAATCTTCATTGAGAGAGATTTGAAGGTTAAGATTTGTAATAAAAGAGAAAAGCACTGAATGACATAAGTTATGCATTGGTGTAAAAAAAGAATTTTAAGGTTGGGACATTTAAGGGTGGCTTCAGTGCATTGTCCCTCACTGTTTCAAGTCTTTATTAGCTCATAACCCGCTATTGTTGACCACTGTCACTTCTGGGTTCTCGGTTCTGTCGATGATGTCGACAGAAATCATGTAGAAAGGTATAGCCTTTGAAATAATCCAGCAGCCATGGGTTTCATAATGGACAGGGCAAAGAGTTAAAACAAATTTTGTATAAATTACCATAAATAATTTTCTAGATAAAATTTCAAAATTCCGAGTAGAAGTTCAATGAACCTCATGAAAGTCTTCCTCAATAAATGAGGAAGAAGAAGCAAGTTTTGTGATTTTTTAATAAATTTCGCATAAATTAGCATAAATAATTTTCTAGACAAAATTTCAAAATTCCATGAAGAAGTTCAATGAACTTCATGAAAGTCTTTTAGATGGAAGAAAAAAAATCAAAATCAGTCAATAAATGAGGAAGAAGCAATTTTTGTGATGTTTTAATAAATTTTGCATTAATTTGCATAAATAATTAGCATAAATTATTTTCTAGACAAAATTTTAAAATTCCGAGTAGAAGTTTAATAAACCTCATGAAAGTCTTTCAAATGGAACAAAAAAAAAAATCGAAATCGGTCAATAAATGAGGAAGAAGAAGCCATTTTTGTGATCTTTTTAATAAATTTCGCATAAATTAGCATAAATAATTTTCTAGACAAAATTTCAAATTTCCGAGTAGAAGTTCAATGAACCTCATGAAAGTCTTTTAGATGGAAAAAAAAAATCGAAATCGGTCAATAAATGAGGAAGAAGAAGCAATTTTTGTGATTTTTGAATAAATATCGCATAAATTAGCATAATTAATTTTGTAGACAAAATTTCAAAATTCTGTGTAGAAGTTCAATGAACCTCATGAAAGTCTTTCAGATGGAACAAAAAAAATCGAAATCGGTCAATAAATGAGGAAGGAGAAGCAATTTTTGTGATTTTTGAGAAATGCGCAGAAAATTAGCATACTTAATGAGTTTCAAAATTCTGTGTAGAAGTTTCGAATCCCCCTATCATATAAAGCAAACGGAATTAAAATCGGGTAAGAAATGGCGAAGAAGAAGCATTTTGAAATTGTGGACGGACGACAGACGAAGGACGGACGGACGGACGGACGGACGGACGGACGGACGGACGGACGGACGGACGACGGACGCCTCGCCACGGCATAAGCTCATCTGGCCCATTCGGGCCGGATGAGCTAAAAATGAGTTCTTCTTATGTAAGGTTGATGAATAAGATTTCTCTGACGTGTATTATAATGGTGGAGGGCAGCGTTTGCCATAAACACATCTTTCAAGAATGAACACTGAGTAGAGGATTGAAATTTAAACATCAAAATCAAACAATTAAGAGAGACCAATTCATCAAAAGGCAAGATATGTAATTGTATAAACAAAGGAGTGCTAGGACTTCTGTAATTTGAATTGGTTATGAACCTGACAGCTTTCTTCTGCAGAACTTGCAACTTATAAATATGACTCCTAAAGGTATGTCCCCAAGCAATATTACAGTAAATCAAATGAGGCACACCAATACTATTATACAGAGTGACTAAGGTAATTAGAGCAAACATACCAAATGAGTTCATGAAATCAACAAAATCTCGTACTTTATCATCATTGTCTAAATTTAGCAAATTAATGTTAAAATCACTCATTACATAAACCTCTTTATTTTTCCTAAATTCAAAATTTGCATATCCTGTTCAAAAACATCCATAAATGAAGGAATGGCACTACCTGGTGCTCTATATAGTATATACACAACCAACAAGAGACTTTGACTTCTGATAGAGAGTGGCAAATATAGATTGTATCTTTCCAAAGAATATTACTTGACTGGGATTTGAATTTGGTCCTATGTCACTCCAGTGCCATTTCTAGTGGATCACTATATGCTTTTCAGTCATGTATTATATCTTATTCTGTTGTATTCCTACTTCAGTATTTTTTAAAGAAAAAAACCCCCCTCACTTTATGAAGCACTTATGGCAAATTAAATCTCTTACAAGCTAATGACTTGGAATACTGTATCCTGCATATGTTAAATTAAGAAATATTTGCAGAGAGATTGTTTCAAACTCTATTTAATCACAAGTGAAAGAAAACAAATGACTTGGAACTATCCCTGTTACTGTTTGCATCTACATATTGTCACTACATTGCACTGGGTAGTCTGCAGCTCTGGAAATATGTCCAGATAAGACTGAATGACATTCAAATTTATCATCATAAATACAAAAAGGAGATACAAATTAATTTTCAAAATTGTAAGACTGTGTCTTTAGTTATATTTTTTAAAGCAGAAAATGTGTATATCCAGATATTGCAACTTTAGGGTGTTTACATGAGAGCACATGAAAATAAGGCAAAAATGTGATTAAAAGGGCCAGCAAATAGAGGGTTTCGGGGCTCCACTGCTCCAGTATCCTAATTTTTTCTTGACCAAACATAATGAACCTTTGTATGAAACCCATACCATTGGGTACTTCACTCATTGCAGGGAATAAGTTACCTGGTACAGCATAGCAGTTTGCTACACATTTTGGGTATGATTGCTACACAAATTTACAGATGTGCAGCAGTTTGCTACATTGAACTGTCTAGAATTTAAAACAAAGTATTGGTCTGCTGACTGAAATTGCTTTGCAAATTTCAGTAGGTAAATTATTCCCTCAATCCCTGCATTGAATACTCCACTTCTAAAATCCTTTCTCAGTGCCTGGACTGTTACATATTTCTCAGTTGACCAATAAAACACTTTAAAAGTCATAATGGTGCATCATGAATCTCTTTCAGGGTCTAAGGCCCAGACTTGCAACAAAACAAGAAAGAGCAAGACATACAAGCAAATACAGTGTGGATATGAGGCTACTTCTTACTGAGTGCACAATGCACAATGCAGAACCCAAATCTCTCATAATAAGGTAATTGCATATATGACAACCAATATCATTCTTTCTTTATTGTCAAATCCAAATTATCAGCTGATTTTATTGACATCATGATGGCAACAAACTAGAATGTTGGATACAAGTCAGTCCTTCTGTGGTTCCATACAGGCATTGATGTTCTAATCTTTTGAAGGTAATCAAGATCAATCTGAGCTAATGCTACCCCCTCTCCTTCACCACACTGAGCAATGACAGCTCCCCATGGATCAACAATCTGAACAAAAGAGAAACAGATATTGAAGAATTAATAAAAGCTTTTGGAGTAAGCCACTGTTGTTGAGTACTTGAATCAAATCAGTAACAATATTGAAGAAAACTGAGCAAGCTTTTAATCTTTAAGTAACTCTTGTCTGAAAAGTATACTACATTATTCACATTTGAAACTTTGATTCACATGAATCAAACTTTCTAAATGCATGCACCAGTATGCATAGAACAAGAATTTCAAACATGTACCACATGTAAGATTTCATTAGTCAAGCTTTCTTTAATCATGGTACATTTTTTTCTTTTGTTGATGTGTGATATGATAGAATTCTACGAAACAAGACAAACTTCTATTGGTCAAACTGCCTATTTCACATGATTTAGGAGGTGTCATCTTTCACTTCATGTCATTCACAAAAATGAAAATGGGGATATAAACTCAATACAAACTTTAGGCAATGGCCGATTTAGGGGGGGGGGGGCAATCCTGGCCCGTGCCACCCCTTTTGAAAGAAAACAATGCATTGTGCCCCCCTTTTTTTATTGTGCCCCCCCCCCCCCTTTTAGAACAGAAAATCTTTTTTTTTGCTTGTCAGAGAATTATGGAGGGAAACTGGACCGCATAACCCCCCCCCCCCCCCAACCCGAGCAACTTTTGGATGGCTGGCAAATTTTTTTTTTTTTTGTCATCCCCCCCCCCCCACTGAGCGACTTTTGGAAGGCTGGCGAGACAAAAAAAAATATGGGTCTCCCTCCAAGCAGTTTCCCAAAGTTGACAATCCTGCATTTGTGTGTCCCCCCCCCCCCCCCCCCCCCCTTATGTAAAATCCTGGATCCCTGCTTTAGGGATTTGTCCTAATCATAAATACAGTCTATCTTACCATTGCATGGCCATAGCTTGATCTCTTGTCACTATGTTTCCCAGTTTGGGCTGCTGCAATGACATAACACTGGTTCTCTATTGCTCTGCTTCTTAATAGAGGCTGAGTGGAAAGAATAGAAGACTGTAAATTAGACTTAATTTTATTCTGGACACAATGAATCTAACTTCATAGATGTCACATGAACGGATAAAATGAAGCCTACTGACTACAAATCTCAAAACATTTGATCAACAAGCACTATAATTTTCACATTTGTTTTTAAGTCTGGTGGGAATAATGTCCTAAAATTTGCAAACAGAGGTTTAATATTTCCCCTCATCAAGGAAAAATAAGGTTATCAATATTTGCAATTTGTCCAGAAGCTTATAAACTGTTAATTTTAGCCTCCACCCCCCCCCCCCCAACCTGACCTAGCAATGCCCCTGCATAGAATCCACAAATAGAAAAAAAATTTACCTCCCAATGAGCCATCCCTGTTGGTACAGTGAAAGCTGAAGGAAACGTCAAGATATCTGCTCCTTGCTTGGTCAGTGTCATTGAAAATTCTGGAAACCTTAGGTCATAGCACTTAGATACAGTCAAGGTTTATCAAGGTATATCCTCAAATCAAACAGTTTTATCTTCCTTCTTCTTCCTTGGGTACAACTGCCTCCTTCAATTCTGAAGATTATTGCAGTCTTATCAACCTTTTTCACAAAAGTTAATATCTTTGTCTCTAAATATTTAACATCTCTTCATAATGTGTAAACTCAAATCAAACTTCTTTAATCGGTGAATCAGACATGAAATCAAATATGTATAAGAAAAATATTTCAAGTATTAGCACCTGGCAACATATGCAATAAAATATGAATTCAAGGATTGTCATGTGATACCATGAGTTACAACTTATAGCAAAACTGTCAGGCAATTATAAATGAACTTGCTAATCTACAAATTCTTACACCTGAAAAATCTCTCAGCTATTCTTTTTTTCAAGATTGATGCAGGAGTAGATACAAAATATAATTTGCAGAGTATTCATGAAACAAAGTGTAAATTGTGAAAAGATACAATTCCAAGTCCCACTTTTCCAACAGGAGTCTTGACTGGGGGTACAATGATCTCTCCTGGGGTGGTGGTGTCCGTTTCGTCCAGCCTGATCTGGCCTTTGATATCCACACAGAAGAGATGAGTCTTAGAATACTTGTTGATCACATTCCCATTGTCATCCAAGATGATGTGGCTGTTCAGAACTTTTGAGTCATTTTCAGAGTCCTGAAATACAAATTAAAATGAAAATTATAATATTTGACATTCACATTTACGTTAATTTGATTTTTGCAAGTAAAAAATATAATGATAAAGTATACATTCTATAGAGGCGATAGAAATCTTTTCATTCATTTGAAGTGCTCAGTATGATATTGTATATATATGTAAAATGTGAGCAAAACAAATTTCCATTGAACAATATACTGAAATCAAAATTGAAATTGAAATTGAAATAAGTGTGATTGAAAGAGATTTCTTAATTCAATCTCCTATCCATCTGTGTAGATATCAAGAATCTGCCAGAAAAGGCTGACCCTGGAGGGGGGGGGGGGTACTCATCCCCAAAAGTGGTAGGTATGTGCTGCTGGCAAGAAAAAAAGGGGGGGGGGCTTCAGAACAAGCGTATCATGAAAAGGATGGTCTTCGGAACTACTTACATTTTGGAAGGGGGGGGGGGGGGGTCTTTGGAACTGGATTACAATATAACTATGATGCTATGGAACTGGTTCCCACAACCTCCCATTAGCTAAATGCGCTGTGTGTCATGGCAAGTCTATGGTGTGTCTATTCATATAAGCAAGGTGAATTCACATGCAAATTCAAATTCAAATTCAAATTCATTTATTGATTCGAAATCCAAACATATAGGATCATTCTCAATTTTCAGTTTCTGCCAAGACAGCATGAATGAATGAATGAAAACTGAATTCCCTGGGGTGAATTGGAACCAGACTGGAAGCAATGGGGAAAGCCCGGAGGAATTAAGCACCTGGATTGAAACTCGTTTTCAACTTTACACCAAAAATGATCATCTTCGAAACGGGCCAGGGTGGGCCAGAACGGCCGGAACAATGGAAAGAAAATGAAGCAGTGCTTTGGAAAGGTTTTCTCTCTTATTTTTCTCAACAAGAAAAAAATAGTATGCTTTGGAATGGAAATTAGAGTGTAAAAATAGGGGTCTTCTAGGCGGCACACACCCAATGCACACTATATACTGAGAGCCCGCCCCCACCTCCCAGGATGCTGACATGCAAAATAACCCTCTTATACTTAGTCAAAGTCCAAGCTAACCAAAAAAAAAAAAAAAATCAAGATGAATGCGACTGTGTCTCCTATATGCCTCCGCCTAAATTCAGGTGATGGCTCAAACTGTTCTTGAAATCTTGTGATAACCAGAATAAAAAGCCTCTAATTACTGTTAATTGACCTCTTTGACATTTGACCTTACACCTTATAACCCAAAAGTCTGATCACTTTTTTTTTTTTTTTTTTTTGCTTGTCAGAGAATTTTGGAGGCGAATGTCCCCCCCCAAAAAAAAATTTCAATATGGATTTGCACCACTGGCAGAGGCATGAAAAAAATAGACTGTTTTCATTTAGAGTTGGTGTAAGTTATGGATGTAAATAAGATAGATAAAGATTGATTAATAATTCACCCATTTACAGATAACAAACCTTTTCATGGAAGCTTCCAATAGATAACCACACTTTGAGATCTCTTGCAAGTTGTTTGAAGGCTGACATTGTTGGTCCATTAAGGTCCTCTGAATGCTTTACATTTTCAGCGGGAGACGTTTGGAGATAATCACAAGCCTCAGGTAAGAATACCATCTGCATGCAGACAGCAAGAATGCATGACAAAATTGTAAGACAATCAAAGAAAATATAGCAACTTATGTAGAGAAATAAGTAACAGTACAACCCGGGGGGTATGTCTCATTGAGGCCTGTACGGCATCCGCGTCCATGAAAACAAGTAAAAATGGTTGTTTTTTCAACACCAGACGGGTAACCCAGGTATCTTGTTTAGGGTATCAAAAACAGGAAAATTCTGAAAAAAGGGTATCAAATTCATGAGTGATGAGAAAAGATCCTCGAAAAGGGTAGAATATTTAAATTTGACAGTATTCGGGAGCCGGTCGGGAGCCCAACGAACAGCTTCATGATTTATGCTTAACCGGCTGTCGGCTGTCAATAATCTCAGGAATCTTCATTATTAGTAGTCTGTTTGGTCTATTTTCCGTGGAATTGGGCTTTTTTCACTCAAATTCCATAAAATAGTTCTGTTTTTACACGGGTTTTCGCCCCGGTTTTGGCGAGATTTTCGCGGTTTGGGGTTTTGTGCTATGGTTTTGTGAACGTACATACAGATCATCAAGTTCTGCAAGTGTTTACATGAATATCCTCATGGCACTCATGGGCCCTTGCCTATGTGGGACTGTGTCCAACATTCACTGTTGCAGCAGTCAAAAACAGACAACAAAATTGCTCTGAGCAAGATTTAATTTTCTTAAATTTGCTAGATTACCTGATTCATGGACTCTTCCACTCTTACTGTGCCACAAATTAGGGGATTCAGAATTGAAAGTGAAATTTTAAATAATTATTTTCCTCTCCTGTATGAATGATCTAGCCTGGAAAAGGGCCTGCTGATACACACTATAGCTATTGAAGCCTATTCACCCATAAAAGAGCTAGTCTGAGTACAAGGTTATCTTCAGATAAGCTTGTACATGTATAAGTGCCTCATTGCCCATGTTTATCACTGAATTTGAATGAGTGTGTGTTTTTGTACCCCCTCCCTATCTTTTCATTTGTTCCTGTTGTGAAAGGTCCTAATACTAGCTCTATAAACTAGCAAAATAAGAGGCATCTGAAAATCTTCCCGTGGATATTTTTACATTAAGCCAAAGAGGTTCTTTTCTATTCTTTCAATAAAAACATCATTCTGTAATGTGTTCCAAAGTAAATATTTGCCTTTAACTCTTCCTTTTTAACAAAATAAGGGCCAAGAAGAACCAATCCTCAAATAGAGTGTACAACACTTATACATGTACAAGCTTATGAGTGTACAATACTTTGCAAAATCTAAAAAATCCCTGTTAAGGATCTAAAAATCTGAAAATCGTCGCGGGTTTCCCTGAATAGGGTATCACTATCAGATATCTTCCACTATTAAATCCTCGTTTAGGGTGGTTTTCAGAAAGTCACGGACGCAGATGCCGTACAGGCCTCAATGAGACATACCCCCCCCCCCCCCCCCCCCCCCCCGCCCCCCGGGCACTACAACGACACTAGTTTACATTTTTGAAAAGTAAAAACGTCTAGTCTATTCTCAAGAAGTGAGAGGGTTGATAAAAGCAAATACTTGTTAAACCATTTGTGGATATGAAACAAGCTTAATAACTCTGTCAGAGCAATCACCAGATTGTATATAAATGTGTGTTTTATAAAGCCTCGACCCTCTTACATGTCCGTTGGATGAGTGGCTTCATCGAGCTCATTTTCGAGCGAGCACCACTCGAAGAGTTCAGGCGACACCGGCGGTGGTGTACTGCGCTTCCGCGGCGGTGTCGGCCATTCTACTGCTGACAAATTCTGCTCGTCATGCCTGTGGTAAAAAGCTATCTAAATGGTGGTATAAATTATATTTACCTTAGCCCCCATCTTGCATGCTGTTTCCACAACTCTCCTACATGAGGTGTGCGTCTTCTCTTTATCTTCAGTAGCTGTAATTTGACAAACTGCTATCACATTTGAACTTGGTAAATTTGACTGCGCCATATCTCGTGATATCCCATCATGTGCTCATTCCTTAATTCCAGATCCACAATTTGATCTAGCGCGCGCTAGCTAGCTAGCGCTAGCTAGCTCCATGCCTGTGGCTAGGCTGTGGCGCATGGCACTGACAGCTCAGCGTAACAGATTTCTCGGTAGAATTTAAGAAATGACATATTGGTCTATTAATTACAAAATCTCATTTTAGAAAATGTGCAAAATCAAATTTAAGGGAAAAGGAATGAAATGAGACACCAAGTAGATGCTGATGATGTTCTGATAAGAACAACGATCGACCTGTTTGACCACGCCCCCCTCGGACGACCACGCCCCTAGCTGTCTGCAGTTGCAGTCCGGGGGAGGGGCCGGGCACTCAATATATATTGGACAGACGGGTATGTGCCGCTTTGACGACCCCCTTTTTCAACGGCAGATTGTCGTTCTCAAGATACCCGAATTTCCATAAACTGCCGTTCTCACTTCTCACCCTTCTAATAGCTGGGTCACTTAGGGTCCAAATTTTCGATTATTGTGACACGGCGGACAAAAGCACCATTTTTGGTGTGAAGCTTCCTTATAGGGTAGGCCTATATAAAATGATTTTAGTCGAGGAGCCCTCTCGAAATATGTCCGTAACCATGGCAACATGCAAATATCCAAGATAACCGCCATTTATGCTAGTCTTCAGCCACGTAAGACAAAATCCTATTAAATGACACTCAAGAGCAGCATTTTTGGTGTGAAGCTTTGCTTTAATAGGGTATATGAAAGGATTCTAGCCGAGGAGCCCTCTCGAAATATGTCAGTAACCATGGTAACAGGCAAATATCCAAGATAACCGCCATTTATGCTAGTCTTCAGCTTGTAAGACAAAATCCTATTTCATGACGCTCAAAAGCAGCATTTTTGGTGTGAAGCTTGCTTAGGGTATATAAAATGATTTTAGCCGAGGGCCCTCATGAAATATGTCCGCAACCATGGCAACAAGCAAATATCCAAGATAACCGCCATTTACGCTAGTCTTCGGCCACGTAAGACAAAATCCTATTTCATGACGCTCAAGAGCAGCATTTTTGGTGTGAAGCTTTGCTTAGGGTATATGAAATGATTCTAGCCGAGGAGCCCTCTCGAAATATGTCAGTAACCATGGTAACAGGCAAATATCCAAGATAACCGCCATTTATGCTAGTCTTCAGCTTGTAAGACAAAATCCTATTCCATGACGCTCAAAAGCAGCATTTTTGATGTGAAGCTTGCTTAGGGTTTATAAAATTATTTTAGCCGAGGAGCCCTCGTGAAATATGTCCGCAACCATGGCAACAGGCAAATATCCAAGATAACCGCCATTTACGCTAGTCTTCGGCCACGTAAGACAAAATCCTATTTCATGACGCTCAAAAGCAGCATTTTTGGTGTGAAGCTTGCTTAGGGTATATGAAATGATTTTAGCCGAGGAGCCCTCTCGATATATGTCAGTAACCATGGTAACAAGCACATATCCCATGATGACCGCCATCTCGGCCACGTAAGACAAAATCCCATTTCATAACTCTTTATTACAGAATTATTTTTATTTTTTTACTCAAATCAGGGAAGACCTCTTTGTTTCAGTTTTAACCAAAGAAAAAAAAAAAACCACGCAGAAATAAAAAGAGTTGCCGTGGCAATACTGAGTTCATTTTCGCTATCTTGGAGCCGAATTCCGGCATAGGGTACTTGTCTTCCACCACATGCACAAACTCAATGGAGCGTTCGCGTGCTGAGCAAAATGCCAGCGGTCCAAGCAAGTGTCCCACTCCAAAACTTCTCACATACAATCCAGCGCAGCGATATCAAACACTGACAACGCAATACATAGTTAGATATCGCGTGTGTCTCATACACTTATATCATATTGACTGGCCTTGAGAGGGATATTATACAGATATTGACTGTCTAGAGGGGCAATATAACATTTGAGATCCTCGAGGGGAGTTATATTTTTGTCGAGGAAAAATATAGTATTCCGAGACAAAAATATAACTACCCAAGGGAAATTAAATGTTATGTTGTTCCCGAAGGAGAAAGTCAATATCTGTTATATTATAATGACCTATATAGATACAAAACAAATTCTGCTGACTCACCATTTTGATTCCTGTAGCAGTGTCAGATGTTAAGAAATCCGCAAAATTTTGTCAATAATTTCGTCCAGTTCTTCCTCACCCAGCGAAGCGAATCGGCTCGCTGAAGCAGCCATTTTGACGACCACAAAATTTGTTCCAATTTCATATTTCGCGCTGCTCACGATCGATCGATCACGTACGTTTAATTAATTGAACTGTACGTGTGACGTCATACCTCTGGATATAACGGCGTTATATTCCGAGGTATGACGTATTTTACGTCATGTTGGGAAACATAACACTTCTCATCCTTGTGACGTTGGTCACGTGACGGCATTTTGACAAATCACGCATCAGTATCTATATAGGTCATGTAATATTGAATATTGATGACCGCAACGGTCCATCAGACGCTTTTGAGCTTGCCACATAAGTAATATCACAGTCTATAACTGAATATTTCTTGTAACACAGTTCAGTTTTAGGAACTCTGTCGCCTTGCGGACAACCCTACTCTACTCATGAGTAATCATCGTAGCTTTAAAGAGAAATGGAATGTATCATATTTAGATAAAAGGTATATGGGCCCAGCATATCCCTGAAATATGAAATCAAACATAGAATTCACAATAGACGCCGTTATGTTGAAATTGTAATTGTTCTGAACTTTTAAGGCTGCTTAGTAGCATCCGATTTCGCTACAAAAATGCAATACTGACACAAATGAAAAAATATATATCTTTATAGTTAATACATGGTAATGTATATTTATGGTTAATTATAATCCTGACTACGGGAAGGCAGGCTAGCGGGGCTGGCGGGGAAAGACAGGACACAGGGCAGGATGGTACTGGTCAGACCCGACTATTAAGATATTCATTATAATCACAAAGTTTATGCAAAACATAATATAAACACTATGTTCTTTTTTTTTTTTTTTTTTTTTTTTTTTTTTTACATATCAGATTTGGTTCTTTTACAATTTTTATCTGGATTTTTAAAAAAATTATTGACTTAGATAACCATAAACTATTCACAAGTTAATACAAAATTGAGGTCAGTCTCTCGCATAGGCGCACGGGCACAATTTGCAGGGGGGGGGGGGGCTGATGACTGTTGCCGGAATATCAACTTTCCAGTTTTCAAAATAAGATAATTTACTATAGTAAAATAATGCTTTTTCGCCATCAAAAAACATTAGATAACATAATTATGAAAATGAGATATTCGGGCACCTCGCTACCCGAATATATTAAGGTGATGATTGCCCGAGTAAAAACTTTGAAAATCCTTAGGGATAGGATTGCGCCCAGCTCCAGGCTCCCCCGCCCCCACTGCCTCATACCTTATGCTTTATTGATGTTCTATATACAGCAATCACACATGCGATTATGCATATATTATATTTGTAATAGTAACTTCAGTAAGGTATTATAATTTATACCTATCAATATTATTATTCATTTGATTTTCAGTAGTGTGCGAACAGTTATACATTAAATAATGATAGAGAGGGAGAGAGAGATTTTACTGGAAAAATGAATAATCGCAGTCCTAGGACTTCATTGACATGGATTACATTAAAAAGAATATCTTTGCAAAATGACAAAAGTATTTTAAAAGATGCGATATGATATAAATGATAGAAATAAGAAAGAGCTAGATTAATCAGAAATTAAGATGTCTGGGGAAAAATCTGCACTATACTTCTAGTTCATCATGACTCCAAAAAAAAACTTAAATGTTCTTTAAAGGAGCATCATCATGCGTTCTTTTTTATCTACCACACACATCATTGACTTTTTATTACTGTTTGCAGAGGTTTATTAGTGTACTTTCATTCACAAACTAAACAAAAATGTATGATTCATGTCATTCGGTAATTCATTGAACAGGGAAGGCCTACTAAGAGGGAAGGATTGTAACATTGTTCATATTCCCCGATGCAATCGTACAGTGAGTCTGAAATCCTCTATTACATGAAGACAAATTTATTTGTTTCGGAGAGGTATTTCGATTTCAAATATAAGATATGTCATGTATAAGTAGGTCACATGGTAACCTTATATACCATGTACTCGCAGTCTGTTTGCTCATTAGCCAATCTCTTCTCTTTTGCGACGGCAAATAAAAATCAATTATTGGAAGCATCAAGACTGATCGAGAAAAAAAGGAGGCTAAAAATATATCTCATTCGTGACTGTAAAAACACCTAGGAATGAGTAGAACGCTTTGCCAACAATTCGGCTGTATTTTTCATTTGATTTCCTCGCTGAAATGCAGCTCCTTTTACAGTGACTGTTATCCAAGCAAAATTTTTGATCTAAGTGAGGGCGCCCTTCACAGATATTATTTTAAAAATCATTTGATGTGCCTATAAACAGGCCCTGTATAGATCAAAGATATAGATGCAAAATATAATTATTTTTACCAAAGCCAACACGGTTGGAATAAAGTAATGAGCATGATATTAACAATCATTATCAGTCAAAATTTATTATTCATATCCCACTGAATAGAAAACGCGATGCATTTTCGGATGTGCACAGTCATGACAGTAATATTCATCAATATCCTATGATACAATAGTCCTATAATGGAATACAAGTCTGCGAGTATATTTAAGTGACTATCGGTCATGCATTGCAAGATAACACAAAATACACACAAGTGGACTATTTCTCTATAATACAATATACGATTTGTAGATAATCCCTGCAATAAAGTTTCGTTTCCTACAAGAGCTCGCCGAACAGACTGTATACTTTCACTGCTGCTACAAGCTATCTCAAATATTTCAGACCAGACATTATGCACAGTTCAACTAAGAGGATGGAAAGGACTTTCAAAAATGCAAAAGAATATGTAACATTTGTAATGCAGTGAGGCTTCTGGCAAAAGATACACTTTTTAAATAAAAGATTCCTCCCTGATTTGATTAAGATGTTTCCGCACGGATATCTTTCCTTCATCACTTTGTACAACACGAAACGTCATTTTCAAACTTTGCATAATATACACTAAATGGTTAAAATGATGCATAGTTTTCCAGCAAGAATGTCAGAGATAATCGCACATTTAAAAACATATACATGTATATGATGGCTATTTCCTCAACAATTTTACAAAACCATAACCATGATATGATTATGGTGTATTCACGAAGACAATTTATTATATACACTCAATTAAAAATACCCGCCCCCATATTGCATTCTTCATTGTTTGTGTTGTTTCATCTCTACGTCACAAAATCAGATCCCTGTAAGGTAAAACATTGAACATAATAATAATAATCGATACATCATACATAATATTTCACGATGTGTATATATATATATATATATATATATATATATATATATATACTTCGTGAAATATTATGTAGTCCCCACTATATATATATATATAAGGAGCTGGTCTAATAATTTTTTTGCAGGGCTGTATATATATATATATATATATATATATATATATATATATATATTAAATTCAGACATATATATATGCCTAGTTTATTTCGAGGATTTTACTTAAGCAATCTACTAGAGAACATAATCCTTTCTTTTTGTAAACAGAAATATGCACTTTGAGACAGAACAAAAACTCCAATACAGAAGATACTACATCTCGATATTTCCTGTTGTATAATCTTATAGTCACGCGATTCATACTTCGCATGTTTAAAAATCAAAATTGAAATATTCAACAATTAAAAAGAAAAAAAATATCAATACAATAATGGTACGCTTACTGTAAACAATTGCAATACGTACATCAATATAAACTATCATGATCACTGAGTAACTTCATTTAATTATACTGTTAAAATTAAGAATAGGGTTCGTATTAAAAACAGAAATTTTAATTGTAATACTGTTGGGTTTTTTATGTATAAACTTGCAAAGCATTTAGAGGACGGATATACTCCTGATATAATATAGGTTTTCCCTGTCAATTTCATAATTTTGTTATTCAAGTTCATATTCTGAGC
>CM046832.1:15160400-15295400 GCA_025618425.1 Heliocidaris tuberculata | reverse complement strand
TAACATATCCAGGAAATTCTCCAGAGATGATTCCTATCCAACTTCACTTGAAGCTAAATAAACATTCAAGGAATTTCCTCTACCTAATTAGATTTGTCTTAAGAGCATACACACCGGTCATGGAAAAGAACCCTAAAACTCAAGTAAATGAACCACTGGACCACTACACCATGGCGCTCACATATTAACATATGAAAATGGTCTGTATAAAGCACATACAGGCATGGATTCGAACCCTCATATTATTCATTGAAGGTCAAGTAAATAAACCACCACATCTCAATTCTTCCAGTTATACCTGATAGTACCGGTGAAGAGGACGGCATCTTGTGGGATGATAGAAAGCCTCTGCCGGAGTGTGATGAGAGGAACAGATGCGATATCTACTCCGTCAATCAGAATTCGACCTGTGATATGGTGAAGATGTGTAATTTCTTTTAGAATGTTTTCTGCTATACACCAAGTTTCAGAAGGCTTCGTATACAGGCTTGATACAGGGCAAGTACAATCTATTTTGTCCTGTACGTTATTATGATCGTTATATATTCAGTTTGTAGCCTTGCTAGAGCTCAAATCAGACCAAAGATAAAATGATATGAGACATTTTATGTCAAATTATTTTCAAGTTTCCTCAATATGGGACATTAAATGACCAAATACTAGTAGGCTTGGACTTATTATTAAATTCTTGGTTTTGAAAACCCTCCATCGACTTTAAAAAATCACTTTCTCAATGGTATGCCTGTTTGATTTAAAGTATTAAAGATGAAATGAAACTTGATTTAAACTTCTGGAAGTACATGTGGTAGAAAAGAAGTTTACCTTTGAAAGTATCAATGATCCTGAAGAGAGAAAGTGTTAGCGATGATTTTCCGCTCCCAGTTCGTCCACATATTCCCAACTACAATGATAAAAAAGACAAATATAATTATGAAGTCATTACTTGTGAAAGGCACACGGAATTCAAAATATAATGTATACGCATCTGACATTTCATGATACCGTCTTAATCAAAATTGTAATCATATTAGCTACATGAACTGATGAAGGCAGTGCTATGATAGTTCTAATCTCATATTTATAATATAACATTCCCATTCCCCCATTCCCAAATAAAATCATATCGATTTTATCATTCTCAGTTTTCTTCATAATCTTAATGACTGTTTTATTCTTTGTTCGCTTATTATATTTTCCTTTCAGGATCCCATTCTCTATGCTTTCCTTATGCACTTCTTTCCTATTTCTTTCTCTTATTTTCATTTCCCAGATGCCAAGGCCATTTTTACTTCTTTTTATTTACAAATTTGTACTGTGATAAAGGTAAATATATTAACCTTTTGACCGGGAGGGATGGTAACAGAGACATCATGTAAGACAGGATCCAGTTCTTGGGCGTAGCGCACGCTGATGTTATCCAGAATTATTTCACCTTTCTGAGGCCACTCAGGTGGAGGTTCCAGACCTGCGAACATGACAGGAAGGGGGGTTTTTTATGATAATTTGGAAGTGTTTATAGGTAATTCATAATGTTGGCTTGTTCACCACGTAGATGCATCATTCAAATCTTCATTATTTCATTCCACATGCAGATCAAACAAAAGTTCTTGAGTGCTTTGCACCAGCATAATAAAATTGGTATCATTGATTGGATATCTTCCAGATTAAAAGCGTTAATCATCATTACCATTTTCATAGAACAGGGCCCCGTTGCATAAAACTTACCATTAATGGTAACTCTGCTATCAATGGTAACTACCATGGCAACATCACTCAACAGCCAATCAAAATCAAGGTTTCCATGGGAGTTACTGTTGATGGCAAAGTTACCGTTAATGGTAAGTTTTATGCAACGGGGCCCAGGACAGCCAAAGGTAACTCTGCATTGTTGCTTATACCTACAAGAATACTTGCTTCCTTAGTATAGTTAAAAATCATGCAATCAATCAGTCATTTATGATCATCTGCAAAAGACTACTTAGTACATGAAGAAGAAAAAAAAAAACAACCAAACAATATGTGACATGTGCCTTACCATCATATTCCTCGTTGGGTACTTCAGTGTAGTACCGGATTCTCTCCATGGCGTTCATTTGAAGCTCCAAGTCGGCACAACCTCGTACCACCATGTTCATATAGATAGAGATCTAAGTAAGATGATAAGAAACCATAATGAACTTTATCTCTTTAATCTTTTTTGTCATGTCACAAAGCTTTTCGACATTTAGTGCTTTTGTAAAACGTTATGTCATATCTTGACTGAGCTCTTCATAAAATCTGGCTATACCTTTAACATGTTTAAGCAAAAGAGAAAAATCAGTATTCCTTTGGAGGGAATGTTGCATGATTACAATTTTATCATTAAAGGGAAATCCAACCTTAATAGCAAGTTGCTTTGAAAGAAAGAGGAAAAATCAGAGAAGCAGTTTGGTGAAAGTTTGAACGAAATCGGACGAGTAATAAGAAAGTTATGATTTTTTGAAAGTTGTAATCACTATGCATATGGGAATTTCAAATTGGCCGAATAGGTAATGTCACTGTGATGTAGCTGTGGACAACTCCCCCATTCGCTCTAACGCACAAAATGACTAAAATGTCACTTTTTTCAAAATGCATTACTCAGTAGGATCTTTTCGTTCATGAGGACCGCTATCTCCAATATATTTTGAGTACTGCCCCGAGGGTAAAGGCGCCTCGAAGAAAACCGCAAATTAATGATATTTTTGTGTACGACAAATGGGAGAGTTGTCCACAAAAATGTCACAATTGACTCACCAAATTGCCAATTTGAGATTCGCATAGATGTAGTGATCTCATTTTTCAAACACCCATAACTTTCTTAGTCCTTGTCCGATTTCTTTCAAACTTTCAGCATCCTGTTTTTCTTATTTTTCTGCTTTCATACAAATCATCTTATTACCAAGATTGGACTGCCCTTTAACAATAAACCACGGAATTGTTCTTTATATCATAATGGAGACACTTTTGCCCATACAAAAGCAGATCAGCAACAACAAAACAGTGGAGGACCCATGATGAAGGAGGGGCAGGGGGGGAGGGGGTCTCAACTATGTGTCCACAATCACTGACAAGTAACAAATACGTGTGAAATTTGCCAGTTGGGGAGGGGGGCAGGGAGGGAGCACTTGTCTCCTCCTACCTTGATCCGCCAATCACAAACACACCAACGGCAATTTTCCATGATCAATTATGAGTATAGTGGGACTGTGATGTATGTGTTACGGCAAGATGAAGATAATAATCATACCTCTAATGAATAGGTGATGGCAAGCCCTACTAGACTAGAGTCCACACCCAGATAGAATGCCCCTAGGAGAGCTGACAGACTAGCAACGAGTACAATCACAGCTCCTAGGTAATCCTGTTCAACAAAACAATGTGATTATTATATCATAGGTGTAGACGCGTTGATAGAAGATGGATTTTTTTTTTTTTACCCTAGTCGGAAATTCTTACTCTTTAAGACGTTTTACTGCTTGTTGTCATCTATTCTGCAAACTTTGTCTTGCACTCTCCCCTTCAATTCCGATATTCTAGTATATAGGGTATGTTCATTTGCCATGTAATGTTTAAAAAAATTAAAAACGCGATAGCAAAGACTTTCGAAAAATTAACCTATATATAAGGCAATTTCAATGGCTTTGTGCATTACCTTTTGAAATGTGTGAACATTAAAATGACATGTTACATAATCAGAACATGATTTCTATAGCAATACGATAGGGGTGTTGAAATTGATTTTAAGTTGATTTCTTGAATGTCTTTGCGATCGTGTATAAATTGAATGAATAACCACACGCTTCTCTGGATGAAAATGTAATGATATTGTACATATACAAAAGAGGATAGAAGATCATAAAATGAAATAAAAATTATAAATTTTGTCAATAAATGAAAGTGTTATTTACTGACGTCTTTTATTGAGAATACTATTTCACTTCTTCTTAAAAAGATATTTTTGAAATATCAGCCTGCAAAACTTGTTTTCAATTCGAAAGTAAAAGTTTTCACAGAATATAACTGCAGCATACTTAGTTATTCAACTGTGTTGACCCATATTGTTTGGAATTCTCATGGAGACAATTTCTTTTCAGATATATTCATATAAATCTTACTGGAAAAGACAAGGGGGACAGAAATCATAAAGATGAGTAGCAATGCAAAAAAAAAAAAAAAAAAAAAAAAAATTGTAACATGTACAATCTACTCACCAGCCGGATAGCCAACCATCTGTTGGCTGTGTACAAATACACTAATGCTGTATTGTTTTTGTCGATTTTTCCCAGTATGTTTTTGAAAAACCGCTTTTCATCCCTAAAAGAGATATTAGATGGGGGAAACGAGAAATATTATGCTCTTCTTATAAAGAAATCAGTCTTCCTTTCCTATATCAAATAAGGTATTTGATATAGGAAAGGAAAAAAAAAAAAAAAAAAAAAAAAAGGGGGGGGAAACTGTACTCTGATGACATTCTTCTTACAATTAACAACTGCAATGAACTTTTAAAACAAACTGTGGGAATGAAATAAAAAGTAGTTTCGTGGGTGATGAAAATTACGAACATAAACATAATCATATAATATGGGAAATGCACACATTTTAGCGCATAGTTTACATTATGAATAAGACTGACAGCAAAAAACTTCCCCTTCCCTGCACCCACCCCCTGGGGAGCACGCTTCGCATGCTCACAACCGCCACCCCTAAAATGAAATACTGGCTACGTATACACGGTTAGATCCTTCACGTCTGCCCCCCCCCCCCCCAATGAAAAATCCTGGCTACGCCTGTGGGGATGTATTACCTATATGCTCTGATGATAGGCAGGCCACCAAGCGTTTCAGAGAAATGGGCAAACACGGGAGATCTTGTGACGCTCTCCAAACGCTGCAACATTCTGAACAAGAAATAAAAAGTTCTCAGCTCGTTTACTTAGAGTGTAAAATTGTATTTAATTCGAAAGGCTTAACAAAAACATAATTGATATGAGATCGTTCCTTTCCCGATTTTTGTTTAGTTCAAAGTCCTCGACTGGCTTTAATACTAAATTCTATACTGATCGTCGAACATCGGAAGGCATGCCGACGAATATGGCGAGATCGCATGCAAACGTCTGTAAAGCTGACACAATCCTTGTAATTTTACTTCTCTCTCAGTTTCCTTTTTTTTTCACTCATCTGCTTCGTTTAAATTCCATGTTTACCATTTCTTTTCGATCTTTTTTATGTAACCTATTCTCTATGTCTTCTCCTTTTCTACATTTTAATTTCTTCAGTTCCCGCGTTGGGTTTTTCATTTTTTTGATAGCAAAATCAATAAATTGATGATTTATGCAAACCTGGATGTCGCGACGAAGTAGATTAGAATGCAAAGGAAGACGAAGGCGACCGGAATGAGGAATATGATGAAATAGGAATTGACGATAGCGTTGACGACAAAGGAGGCGATGACGGAGACTAACGTGTTGAGAAGCATATTGAAGGTATGGACCAGACGCTATATATAGAGTAACAAGGAAAACGGCGATTATCATATTCTGATACTGATTTTAACACTAGTAATAATAGTCATGATTGTAATTGTAATATACATTAAATAATACACGTAATAACGAAGATTACTCTCTACTTTGAGAAAGGGCTGGAATCCTGTATGGGCGTCTATCCATTATTTTCTTAAAACAAAGTCGTGGTGCTTGAAGCCCTAAGCCCGAACCTTCCAAAGGCACTGATAAAATTTATATAATACTGGAGATTTTGTGTCCTTATGTTACCAAATATCATGAACTACTTGAAAGTATCATTCTCCCTTTTTTTCGTCTGATCTAGGCTCTATTTGGGCTGTCAACTTATCATAATCGTCGTGTATACGCAAATATTTGTTGCAATCGTAAACACAATGGACAAAATACCTTGAATTTTACAAATACTATTTTAAATTTCTATTTCAATTCATAAGTTGTATATACCTGATCAATCCACTGTGTGTCACTGGACAGACGGTTGAGAATTCGCCCAACTGGGGTAGTGTCGAAGAATCTTTAACAAAGATCGACACAAATAATATATTGTACCAAGGAAAGAAAATTTTCAAAAACAAAAATAATCAGAAGAGAAATATGAAAGATCATGTTTCCTTACATAATATTTATTCTGGACTATTGTAATTTTTAGTTACTGATATTTAGTACATCGGACGATGTTGATGAGAGGGAAGAAACACTGAAAGGGATACTTGAAAAAGAGGATGAAAAAGAGGATGAAAAAGTGGTGCAAGGGGATGAATGGAGGAGAGGACGAAGAAAAGAATCATAAGAAATAGAAATTGAATAGGGATCAAAACGATTATGATAGTTACTCATAAAATTCACCTTGCTCAAATTTAATTCCATTTTTTAAATTTGTTTTCAAATATAAGAGTTATAAGCATCGGAGTGTGTCTAAGCCTACCGCACATTATACTATCCAACTGCGATCCGATTTTCAAATAAATTACAATCGCATCAGATATTGAAATATAAACCATCATGACATTCTTGATTGCGATTCTGAATAATAATGTGAATACTGCAATTGAAATTTTAGTGTGTTGTAAGCCTTCTATTCGGACAAAAAGGACAAAGCGGCTTGGAATCGTAGACAATCGCACGATTGGTCTGAAGTCACTGCGATTCAGAGCCGATTTGGCTTTTCATCCTAGAAGCTTGCGACCCCCCCCCCCCCCCCCAAAAAAAAGGAAAAAATATTAATATGACTGTTGAGAACCTCGTTCATTTATATTTTACATGTTTAAATGTTCAAATCAAATGATATAGCCAATTCCTAAAAATCGGATCGTAGTCAGATCGTATAGTGTGCGGGTGGGCTTATAAATCCGAAACATGTATACGGTACCGTCCTTTGAAATGCTATGTATTTTTCTGTTATTTTAATTTTTGAATTGTTATTACGTAATCCTTTAGTAAAATTGGAGCAATCTTATATTTGTTATTCTTAGATAAATGCTCAATCATACGTTGATTGCAATAATGATGTTAGTAAATTTATAATCTTCGAGATGAAGTAATCAGACTTTCATGTTTTACCTCATAGGTATTCCGATGATATTTTGAAGAAGAGCGAAATGGATTGCTCTTGCGGCTAGCAAAGCTCCGATACAGCTGAAGATATTCGCTAGAATGGATCCGAACACAGTCGACACAGAGAAGCCTGCATAACCTCTCAAATAGTAACTCGTTGGTTGGGCGTCCTGCGATGATAAAAGAAAGACAAACAGTTTGGAAATGAATACATACACAAATGAATAATGAGCTATTTATAAGTTATCCAAATATTTATGTGAAACCATGGACAAAATGTGCAAATATTCACATTGCCCATTTTTCTCGTTAAACCATATACATGATATAGTAACAAGTTTAACCCGGCATTTATCCCGAACAATATATTTCCCCTTTACTATGGGAATAAGAGTTCAATATTGCCTTTTCACGAAATTTGATCTCAAAAACGAATTATGTTCTCACGACTCTGAAATTGACAAATATAATATGACTACACTTCCTATGCCTAAAAATATTTTGGATCACCAAGGATATGTTGTTTTACCTAAAAATTTATTAGAAGTTTTAAGTAAATGACAAAATATCTACAAAGATGCAAAGAATAAATCAAAAGTAGACACGAATAAAAGAGCAGGAAATTTAGATTTTGAATAACAGAATGATAGGTTGAGGCTTAGCGAAAAACAAATAAATGACACTATGAAGAGAGATAGAGGAAGAATGAAATAGAGAGAGGGAGAGAGAGAGGAAAGAGAGAAAAAGAGAGAGAGAGAAAGAGAGAAATGTTACGAAAGAGTGATGGACAGAGAAAAGAGAAAAGTAAAAGGAGTTCATAGAGAAAGAGAGGTGCAAATGATAAAGGTAAAAACGATGAGCTTCTGAGAATCATGTCTTGAGATGACTTACCCCAGTAAGATTAAGACCAGCCTCGGACCAGTCGGAGAGCCAGAAGTTTGTAGCTACCTGTAGGCCGCTTCGCATGGCGACACAACCGATCATAAGGCATGCAACCCAATATCCCATAGCTTTAAAATAGTACATGTACATCTGGTAAGACACCGAACCTTTTTCTTTCTCCTCTTCTTCGATCAAGCGTCCCGTTTCCTCGTCTAAAATTTGCAAGAAAGAACCAAAAGTAGTTACCATGGTCCATGGTTACTAAGAATAATTGCACTAACGATTCCAGTTTTTTTTTGCAAGGTTGCAATGTTAATTTTTTTTTTGGTGATTGCAGCAATTCACAAACACTTATGACACTGATCTTCCAACATGAACATGAAATGGAGGCATATGGAGCCAGCTTCTAGTTCTACGAATATGCTAATATTGCTGTGATTGGAAGCAATTTAGCTAACTGTCATTAGAGATATTGGCATTACAACTTGAACGAGTATTTAAACTAGTTCGATTCCTATAAGCAGAGATACTCAATGATTCGAATTCGGTTTCTGCCTGCAATATCAAGAAATAACCCAAGCTGTACCTGATTTTCTGGCTGCAGTGTCTTTCGAGACAGATATTTGTCTTGAGATCTGCTTCTTGAGTGCGCGTCTCTCATTCATCAAGGATTCTGACTCTGCCCCCGAACCTTCGGCCTCTGATTCGGTCACTTCCTTGATAGCTCTTTCAGACTCGGTCATGATGGAAGGATCAGCCTCGGCTACCTCTTGTGGAGTACCCTGGCATGCGATCCGTCCATCCTTCACCACAACGATCTAATCAACAAAACGATAACAGCATGCATACCATAACGTGAGTCATATTTTAGGATTTTAAATCTAGATAATGCTAAATTTTTTCCGGTGAATTGTTTTCAGAGATCGACCAACACAAAGAGGAGGAAGAAGAATATAATTCTACGGACCTGGTGGAACCATCTGGAAAATAAAAAGCTGTCCGCAGCGAAAACTTGATAAAATTTCCAAAAAGAAACAGCTAATCTTGAATTGCAAATAATACCCCCAAGAGAGAAAAAAAAATCTTATGCAAAATTGTTCTTGACCCAACAGCTTAGCACAGGCTTGCCTGACACAGCAACAACTGACATATGTGCATGTGTGCAAAGTGTCCTCCACCATGTCACGCAGCAGCTGAATTGAACAATTCGTCATCCGCGTGTTGAGAAGAAATACCCCTACATCATGTATATTGGAATACATTGCAAACTGGACTCTTAATATTTAAAGATACATGCTCGTAGAATATTTACATTGTCTGCTTCAGGTAGATATTGGAGCTGATGGGTAACCAGTATCACTGTCTTCTTCTGTTTCATCAGAATGCCTTGGAAGCCTTTCTCGAATAGATGTGTGCCAACATGCATGTCCAAAGCAGAAAGTGGATCGTCCTGTCAAAAGATGGAATCACCAGTAATAAAGTGGCTATTATGTTAAAGGATTTCAGAAGATAAAGCACTCTACTATGGAGAGGAGTTAGATGAAGACATAAACATGATTGAGGATTTAAACTGGTTTCTAACTTGCTTCTATTTACCTTTGCAAAGAAAGGACCCTAACCAGACTATTGTACATCATTCCGCAAGTGATTATCATTCGTAATCGACTAGCCACTAGGCAGAGAGGAAACTCATTTGAAGAAAAAAAATGACATAATCGTGAAAAATTACTGATCTAATTATTGATCAATATCGTGGTCGATAGGCACTAGGGCCTAGGCATTATCATAAAGCCGACCATGCTTGATCCATACAGTATATTAGTAAATTGAGATAGGTGGGGATGACTTACCAAGATAATGATATCCCTGTCTGAGTAGAGACATCGACTAACACTGACCCTTTGCTTCTGTCCTCCGCTCAGATTGATCCCTTTCTCACCTATCTCTGTCATATCTTTACCAGGTAACATGTCAATATCAGGCCGTAGAGCGCAAGCATCAATCACTTTGCGATATCTAAGAGAAGACAGGTTAGGTCATCAGTGGACAATATTTCAACTTTTATTTTCTTTCTTCAAGTAAAGAAGGATATAATATACAAATGTAAGCCTAAAAAAGTATATCCAACATGGTTTGAAAAAAAAAAAATCTTCACATAATTCTTCTTCATCATGAATTATGTTTCAGTATCATATATTTTGAGGAAACTATGAAAAAAATAATGAGATTTGAACTACTAGTACTATAAAAATCGAAGAGGCTTCGGACTGTCTTTTAGTTTTAGTAGAATTATATTTTGCAATGAATCACAGAAAACATAAGCCTACTTACTTGTTGTGCACCATCTCTTCGCCGAATAAAATGTTTGCTTTCAGCGTCGCATTGACCAGCCATGCCTTCTGTGGGGCGTATGCAATGGATTTCGTGTTGCTGAAAATCAGAATAACATTAAAACACGTAAAGAGCTTTATTAAAGACACTGGGAAGTTCAGTAGATGCCCATGCAAATAGTGAACTCCAGAGTAAATGATAGACAGCAGCAAACACAAAAACAAAAACAAAAACAAAAACAAAAACAAAAACAAAAACAAAAACAAGACAAGACAAGAGAAGCTTAAAGATCATTCATAATAGATCAATGTAGGACAAATCATTGTTTATAGTCTAACCGATAGACCTACCTGTTATGCTCGATAGAGCCTGAGAGTGTTGTCATTTCATTTAACATTGCACTCAGAAGGGAGGATTTTCCACATCCGACCGCTCCAATCACCACTGTTAGCTTCCCTATAAGTGAAAAGAAATGCACTTTATGATAAGATAGTAGATTTGATAGTTTCTCAGCTAAGAATGACTTATCCATTCTCATAATCTTCAATTTAAATCAAAATTTCATTTTCAATACATATTCTGTTGTTGGAAAAGCCAAAAGGTTAATGTATCTTAAACGTATCCTCCATGATTCTATCGATCAACTTTGTTCGTTCTCAGTGATGTTTAAAGCGTTATAATTTATTTCTTTATTATTTGAAAATGCATTACTGCAGACAGAGGAGATAAATGTAAGAATGCCTGTGCATACTTCGATATTTCACTCTCACGTATATCTTGCCACTGTATTATCCATGCATGATATACAACTTCATTATGATTATTACTATGTTGCAGTCCTCTTCCTTTCCCTCTACTCCAAGTTCCCTAACCTTTTCCCTCCCTCTCTTTGTCTGTCCCTTTCTTATTTTCATCTATTAAATTATATTGTATTTATGTATTCAGGCGTACCCGCTACAAGCATCTGCTTATTGGAATTGCGCCTTCTTCCCTGTAATTTTGCAAGTTCTTGATTGTACTGATACTACTTTATATATGTAAATTGTACTATTTGAGCATATGTTGAATGTTGTCAAAATCAATGGAAGGAAATAAATGTTACTTTGTTTGTTGTTGTAATCAGGGGCGGATCCAGGAATTCGTATAAATGCAGGATTGCCAACTTTGGGAAACTGCTTGAGACCCATATTTTTTGGGTCTCTTCTCAAAAGTCGCTCAGTTAAAAAATTCAGTAAAAGTCGCTCAGTGTTATGGCAGTCCATAATTCTCTGACAAGCAAAGGTTTTCTGCTCGAAATCGCAAATAGCACATTGCATTGTTTTCAAAAAGATTTTGGATGGTTGTAATAAATTCAGTTGGCTGTCTGCCTTTCAAATTTCAAATGAAAGACAGCGGTTCGAAACCAGCTTGGGCAGATGATCTGCGTATAGTTTGTTAACGTGCCCCTACCCTGTTAAAAATGGGCTTGGAAAGAGGGGAAATAAACTTTGTCCCTTATTAATGTCCAGTATGTCTATTTGCAATTAATCAATTAATGATAGCTCTTTCTCACCTCTTGGTATCTCAACGTTGATATCTGACAATATAGGTACACTGGAGTCAGGATCCCAGGTGAAGTTACCATCAGTGATCTGTAACCGAAAAAAATAGTACATAAATTCACAATGGTTACGCTATCTCGATGACGAGCTTCAGTATACCTGGATGCGTTTCTATGCAAAAGATTTACGTTTAATGTCATAATAAAACCGAAATTCGTACAAGTGTATTATCTAATTATGGTTGATAAAGAAATATCATTTGCTTTACTAGTATTTCCTTAATTTTGGTTGTGACCCCAATTGTATTTTCAAATTCAGTGTTCTATCGCATGATTTAAGAATTTCTAAGATTCTTTACTTTTGTCTTTTCGAGACACTAATGCTTCTTTAAAATATGCTTAAGTTGGATGCTGTAAGTTTGATGAATAGATCAAGTGATCATGATTAAATGATTATAAATGATTATAAAGACTTTCGTTGCTGATAATTGGGCTCATTATTATCATGCTGATAGGTCACACCTTTATGGCTACATCATCAGGAAGATTTCCGCTGCCACCGAATGACGTATCTCCCTTTTTGATGGGATCGGTAGATCCATACGAGAGAGAGCCTCGAGGAGAGCCGTCACCACTAAGCAACGGTGTCTTGGTCGGAAGCTCATGAGCGTCGTCTCCATGTTTCCTATCCTTGCGTCCTCTCTTGTGTCGTGGATGCTTGACAGTCACAGCAAGATCCTGACGGGGTGAAGATTAGAAAAGTGAAGGCATATCACAAACCACAGTATTAAACTAAGAATAAAGTATTCTGATCAAATTGCATATCGGCCTATATCTACACATTTCAGGGTTTAATGTTGCCCATTTTGGAGCCAGTTTGAAAAAGAGCACCATCATGCATAACCAGCAGTGCCAATAGGGGAGGGGGTAGGGCAATTGGGACAATTACCCTCGCAACCCTTTGAGTTATGGAGTTGAAAATATTCTACGCTTTTGATAAATGTGGCCCCTTCCGGCCCTATTCCTAAAAAAGGACTGACGTCCCAGTGTATGACTTTGTTCAATATCAATACAACTGTATTTTGATTTTCTATAACATTGATTTATTAGATCAATCGAATTGGAACCGCAATTGACTCACGCTGTCGTCATGTGAACTACCAGCACTCTCGGCACTGTCCGTTACATCATCATCATCGATGTCCTGTAAGAGGTCCTTGATCACCCTATCAGCGCCCTCGACCTCGGGAGCAAGGAGATAGGTTCTTAGACGTCCTGTGCTGACGATCCAATTGACAAAGAGATTGATGACGAAAGGAAACATGAAGAGAGGGCCAGCCATTTGATTGAAGAGCGAGAGCGTTGTGAAAGCTACGTCTGGTGTTAGAACCTTCTTCGTGATGGGTTCGTAGGTCCCGAAAGACTATAATTAGAACGAATCAAAACATTCATTTGAATAAATTCTACTTGTTGTAAAGCTCTTGAACATACACTGAAACCATGACAAAGTTCGGTTGACGTGGTGGATTAATTTACACATTTTAATATGCAGAAGTGCAGATATAAAGACAGATTTTTAAATTAAAATACAAAATCTTAAACCATTGCTAATTATTAACCATATCAGACATCTGAGTAATGCATTTTTTACATTTTATTGCCCGGCTTTGACAAGCCAACAAAATTGCGGGCCGATAAAGTGTTTATTGCCTGGTTTCGAAAGTCAATGGGATTTTGTGTGTTAAATAGCGGGCAATAAACTGTATTTTTTAACAATATTTTCGAGTTCGCTCTAGATGTCTGATTCTGTTAATAATAATGATATAGACTGGCTTCTTTCGGGGATACAACATTAATTGCCCTCAGTGGAATCGTATTGCCCGAGTCGAAGACTCGGGCAATACGATTCTAGTTCAGGCAATAAATGTTGTATCCCCCTCAAGGCCATTCCATATTATATTAGTATTTCATACTAATAACAGAATAACTAATAATCTAAAACGTATAAAGACCAGGGCCCCGTTGCATAAACTTACCATTAACAGTAACTTCCATGGAAACCTTGATTTTGATTGGCTGTTGAGTGATGTTACCATGGTAGTTACTATTGATAGCAGAGTTACAATTAATGGTAAGTTTTATGCAACGGGGCCAAGATGATTTCAAAAGTTACGTTTGACAACTTTGAATAATTACGTACACATTACATAACAATAAGAGTATTTATGGTTTGAAAGGGAATAAAATTTATCAAAGATGCTAATCAATTCTTATGTCAACATATTATGAAATATGGATGAAAGCTGATAAAATTACTGGCATCATCAATAAAAAGAGTCAGGATTTGATAAGAATTTAGAGAATTAAATACTCACAACAAGGGTAACGACAATTGGTGTTGCAGCATTGATGATAACTAAAAAAAACATAAAAGCAAACTATGAGGGGATTCCACTTTGATGTATTTTAAAATACACCACAGCGATAGCATGGGAAAATTAACCCGGGATGGCATAAAAAAGAGTTCACAGCAACATGCAATCAAGTACGAGTATAATCTAGATAACAATTAATCATATGTATATATTACATAAATTATATGAATATTCACAAGTCGACGGAACCTTGGAACGATTCAAGTATTTCAGAGCTCTTGGCGGAGTTTAAACCTTTTCATTCCTTTTGCAAATAAGCCTGTATCTGATATCGACAATAACATTTCCTTCCGAATTTTTGTCTCCATGCAAATGCTGAAATGTCACCTAAATAGCAATGTGTGCTTCTTTACATTCCTACACTGCATATGTGGTGATCGTCACTCGAGATATGAAAATAATTTCAACGAGTATCTGCATAACGCACACAAACAAGAATTTGTAAAATTGATGAAAACAGGGTGAAACTACAAAAGTAAATGCAAAGTCCATGATAAAACGGCCCAGAACACCTACCAGGCCTATAGTATGAAACTTACACGTTATAGCGAAGAAAGAATAGACCTTAAGAAGGCCTATAACACCTATCATACCTATAGTATACAAATGTTTACTGTCATGAGAGGGTCTGGTTGAAAATATGGTCCCCGAGGTGACGTGAAACCAAGACTATTTTCATGAGGGGCGCAGCCCCGAAGAAAAATGGTCGTCTTCACGTCACCGAGGGTACCATATTTTAACCAGAGACTAGATTGTAGGCAGTATATATTTGGTTTATATCCGTCATCTTTGAACTAAAGCCTAAATCTACTTATCTACTTATGATTACCTGCATGCACCGTAGGCCTATGGTAGACAACACACGTACACAAACAGTTTTGAAGAAGGGATGAATTTGCCCTGATCTCAAACGCGTAATGATTACATTATCATGCGCCGGTCCCTAAAACAATAGATACGCGCAAATGAATGTCGTCACAATGTAGTACGCCCTTTTAGTGTGTGATATCATACGCCGTAAATAGTATACGTGAATAGTAGTACTATTCACGGATCGTGACGTCAGATGTTACCCTCCATGGAAATTTTCTCATTTGCATGAGGCTAGTGGGAATTGTATTTTGTCACATGACGCGTATTGGACCAATCAATTGCGCAGATTCTTTTCATGACAGACATAATATGAAACTTACACGTTATAGCGAAGAAAGAATAGACCTTAAGAAGGGCATAGAGTTCCTTAATTCTCGCCTTCTTGATTGCTTCATAGTATATCCTTTCCCATCCATAGAGCTTTAAGAGTTTGATTCCTTGCAGCATTTCATTCGACATCTTCAGACGGTAATCAGCAGTACCCTGAGATAGACATGGAAGATCTTTTTTTAAACGGATTCACGCAAAGGTCTAATTTGCATATCTTGAAACGTTAAAATGCGTTTGAAGCTGAATTATGCTGTCTGTAGAATATTTATTCCAAGATTCCTTGCTTCCAGAGTATGGAAATAATCCAGAACCTAGTATTTCTTAGAAAACAGAGATAATAAAACTATGTTGCCATTTTTATCGTGCTGATTGTCGTAAAAGATGGGATGCTGAAATGGCAGCAAAAGCAAGCTTTCATTCTGATAACTGATATTAGGATTTCATTTTGTCTTAAAGTTACACAACCGGTAAAAAACCATTCCCTTCTATTTTGTTACAAACAAAAGACTAGCCGACTTGAGAGTTTTGTAAATCAAAACTGTTCCGGATGTTATCATTCGAGACTTTGAATTCTGCTTTGTTTACTCTTTGTTATATGCTTTTTTTCAATAATAAATTTCAAGTATGTGTGTTGTATGGTGAATAAAAATACAGGTGATAAAAAATAATAATGCGCACGTATACTTCTCTATAGCTTTCTTCTCTATAGGGCCCACTGAACTAAACTATATAGAATACCAGTAAATCACTTACCAAAACAGCCTTGATGAATTTTCCCATAGCGACGGCAGCTGCTAATTGGAAAGGGATCACCACTAGAAAGACACTTGCACCAATCAAAGCAGATGTACCGAGCTCCAGGTAGAGCAATACCAAGGAAAATATGATCTGTAATCGAAAACACGAACGTATCTTGATACTCGATCCATGAACATGATGAAAGCTCTGATAATGGACGGTGAATTTTATCAGACATTTTCTAAGAGCATCCAACTTAAGCACCCAGCAGTGGCATATAACGGCAGGGGCGGATCTAGCTTTTTTCCAAGGGGGGGTTGAGGGGCTGAGCTGGGTATTGCGAGGGAGCGTAGCGACCGAGCCCGAGCGAGCGAAGCGAGCGAGGGGGGAGGGTGTGGGAGGGGGGTACCCCCCTCCCACAGTAGGGAGATTTTTCATTTTTAGGGTTGCCAGCTTGCGATTTTAAGCATACTTGCATGCTCTATTTTTTTTTTCCTATACACATTAAATGTTTACTTGGCAGCCCAAGGGGGGGGGGGGGGTTTAAACCCCCTAAACCCCCCCCCCCCGTAGATCCGCCACTGAACGGCACTATACATGTATAGGAAGCCAACACCACCACCATCATCATCATCATCATCATTATCATCATCATCATCACTACCACCACCACCATCATCATTATCATCATGAGCAACAGAAGCAGCACAATTTTGCCATCGTCATCATCATTGTCATTTATTGCACAATTTCATCGCAAAGGGGACTCAAAAATAAAATGCTAATTGAGTAATCCGTCTTATTGAAATGACAAACCATGTATCTGACTTTAGCTCGTATTTATTTTGAATCAGTAAGTTTTCTTTTTAATCTAACATACCTTGAATGGAGTGGCCCATACTTCGTTAGCAAACATGAAGAACATCATGATGTTGTTGGCATCTACT
Source organism: Heliocidaris tuberculata (assembly GCA_025618425.1). NCBI lineage: Eukaryota > Metazoa > Echinodermata > Echinoidea > Camarodonta > Echinometridae > Heliocidaris > Heliocidaris tuberculata. The sequence goes on along the minus strand of CM046832.1, from coordinate 15,278,225 downwards.
GACATATGATTGGTGATCTGACCCATCGTCATCGTCCCGCCCGTCATGGCGTATGTCGACAACCGTAGGGATTTCTCATAGATCGTACTCTGTAACGAGAAGTTTATAGTTCATTTGTGATACATTGACTTTGCAAAATGTGACGAATGTGGTGACAAGAATGATGATACATGTATTCAAGGGAGTGGAAACAGTGTATCGAAGTCAGGAACAACTTTCCACACAATGTTATTTCACGAGTGAAGATTATGTCAAGGCGATCCTTGCTGACGTGAAAAAAGGCCAAACATTCATAATAGCATTTTCAAAAGGTAAAGAAAAAAACAACAACAAAACTTTAGTATAATTCATTCCTTATAGATAACCAATTGGGGATATAACCTTATGCTTTATTTCATGTTCATATCCATGACAACGTTTTCCATATTAAAATCTTTTCTTTTGCCAAGGGTGATGAAAAGAAGTCAGTGGCGTATCTAGGGACTACGGCGCCCGGGGGAAACAATAAAGTTGCCCCCCCCCCCCCAGTGCCCACACTTATTTAAGTTATTTTACAAGCGAGGGAGCAGAGCGACCGATCTGCAATTTTTTCCCATTTTTAGCCTTAAAAAACACAATTCCTTGTTCATTTTATCCAGGAAATTTTGCAACTGACCACTGCAATTGATAAACGGTTTTCTATTCACTCACTTATAAAATTGGAGAAAATTTAACGAAAACCCTTGAAATTCAGCATGGCGACCAAAAGTTGAGATTTCTTTCAAATGCTGAACCTTTGCAAATGTTGTTTTATACACTTTATGCTATATTTTGGACGCAATAATTAGCAAGAGTCAGATGAAACTTACATGATAGCGAGCAAAGCAACGACAATTACATCGGTTCAAATATTGAACCCTTTAAGCTATTTAAGAACTATATAATAGGGTGCCAAATTAAGAGATCCTGAAAGAAAATAATTATGCGAGGGAGCAAAGCGACCAAGCTTTAGAAAACTTTCCCATTTCAAACCCTCAAAAACTGTATTTCTAATTCATTTACCCTGCGGATTGGGGGCGCATAATTCGTAACGATTAATATTTCTCTATATTTATCCCCCTTTTTTCACTCTCTTTTGCTTTATTTGCGCCCCCTCCAAGTGCCGCCCGGGGCACTTTCCCCCCCCCCCCCCCCCGATACGCCACTGATAGAAGTTTACTTTATCTTCTTACTAAATTTTCACTGAATGAGCATCATGATGGAAAGGTTATTAGATACCAAGAGCTATTATCTCGTCTGCCATAATTGAATATTTCTAATTGTCCCCGCCGAACGAAGTTCGCGAGGGGACTATGAAACGGGCTCCGTACGTGTGTGCGTGTGTGTGTGTGTGTGTGTGTGTGTGTGTCCGTCCGTCCGTCCGTCTGTCCGTGTGTGCTCAAATGTTAGAAAATGCTACTTCTCCGTCATTTCTTGGCCGATTTTGATTCCGATTGTTTTATCTGATAGGGCTGGGTGGGGGCTTCCAAACTTCTACACAGAATTTTGAAATTCATTAATTATGCAAATTTATGCAAGTTTATTCAAAATCGACGAAAAAATGCTACTTCTCCTCTATTTCACATCGGATTTTGATTCCGATTGTTTTATCTGATAGGGCTGGGTGGGGGCTTCCAAACTTCTACACAGAATTTTGAAATTCAATAATTATGCAAATTTATGCAAATTTATTCAAAATTGACGAAAAATGCTACTTCTCCTCTATTTCACATCGGATTTTGATTCTGATTGTTTTATCTGATAGGGCTGGGTGGGGCTTCCAAACTTCTACACAGAATTTTGAAATTCATTGATTATGCAAATTTATGCAAATTTATTCAAAATTGACGAAAAATGCTACTTCTCCTCTATTTCACATCGGATTTTGATTCCGATTGTTTTATCTGATAGGGCTGGGTGGGGGCTTCCAAACTTCTACACAGAATTTTGAAATTCATTATTCATGCAAATTTATGCCAATTTATTCAAAATGGCTGAAGGTTCATAATGTTTTCATGTTTTATATTTCAGTTGTATACATGCATTGTTGGTATTCTCTTCTTTTGCATGCAGTAACATTATTATTTTATTCACTAAAGTTTTTCACTGAAGTTTTAAGGTTCAGGCTAGTTAATTTCCACAGATCTGCACTTCCGGCGGGGACATTTATTACGCATTGCGTAATTTACTCATTCACTTGTAAATATAATGAAGGAAAAAAAAGTTGGCCATGAATATAATTTGTACATTAAATTAGAAGAAAGCTTGTTGACTAACCTGAAGAGCCGACCTAGCATGAATGCCTTCTATAGATGTAATGAACTGATAGGTTTGGTCACACATGTGTCTTATAAGAGCAGTAACGAATATGCAACCAATCAACACGTAACCATCCGCGAAGAACTCCTTTACGCTTACTGGATGTGGTGGTTCCTCCTATAGACAAAAAACCCCACAAAAAACAAAAACAAGAAACGAGTCAAAACTGAGAGCATAGATGAATTCTTTCCTAGATATTCCAAATAAATCGGAAACGCGCTTACTATTTGTCTATCATAATCAAACATACAGATATAAGATCTATGATTTGAGATCGATGAGTATGGCTCATTTGGAAGACCTTTATCTATACGAGAAGATTGATTTGGTCTACATGACCCGAACAAAATGAGCCAACTATGGCAGTTAGGTTATATTAGATATCTATATGTTTTAAAAATATACCTAGATTTTTTTTTTTTTTTTTGTGGATACATCTAATGACGAATAAAGGATAATGTTTAGATTCTATATTCTTTTTTTGTGGGGGGAGGGGTACAAATGTAATTCATAACATCACAACGTTATAATGCACTATAATGGCGATCAATGATTGAAACTGATAATTTTGATTTGCTATAAAAACTTCCCGGGTCGTAATTTCATAGGGGGTCAATGTTCACCATAAATATATAAGTAGCAAATTCAAACATCGGTAAGAGAAAATGTTTGTATAATACGCGACACGCAAGCTTGAAGTAGGGTCTTAAAAACAACTTCAAGGCAGGAATATAGTAAATGTGTTGAGCAGATAGCGGCATTCTAAGCAAATAGCTATATCAAGTATCAAAATAAAACTTAACTTTACCTATAGGTGTGTGAGAATGTGTGCGTGTCTGTGTGAGATATTATTTCAGAATTTTCGTCTAAGTCAACAATCATTTCATAGTAACAATCACGTCATAGTAGCTAAAGTCGTCAAGTCAAATCTACTCATCTAAAGTCATAAAATAATGCTGTTGTGAAGCATGTGTAAGTTCAAAGAGCCTAAACTATCCAAATTTCGATTTATGCAAATAACTACATTACAACAGCCCATAAAAAAATGTTGTAATTCTGATCTAGGGTATGCAGGGAAAGGCCAAAATAAAGATCTGCCTTACTTTATGTTCACCGTAGAGACTGTCCGTGACGTAAAGGGTGATTCCTCCAATAGCCAACGGTCCCACATAGGCGCCCATGTCTGTGACGAATTTAAGGATGGCACCGGCCAACATACGAGGCCAGTAGGTAGCAAAATACACCTTGAACAAACTTGGTTCCCGACCTTCTTCCTTTGCCCGCTCCTACCAAAAATAAATAAAACGTGTTTAGGTGTTAAAACGGTTGACACCGATTGATCACGTGGCGAATATGGTTATGAAAATGAAAACACGGAGAAAAATTGTATAATTGAACCTTGAATTGGTTTAAGAATTGTCATACCAGTGACACCTTTTCATGGTTTGATATCAAACTGTACTACAATCTGACAATGCGCTACTCCACAGACCGTTTAAGTAGTATCCACAAACACCTTATTCGTTTCTGTATCCACCCACAGACCTACAGGTACCTTTGTATTTCTTGGTTTGAACAATAATTAGGAACCAAGATTACCTACTATTAACCCCCGGGGCACACGAGGTCTCATTTCGGTTGCGTCATTTCGGTTGCGTCATTTCGCTTGCGTCATTTCGGTTGCGTCATTTCGGTTGCGTCATTATCTGCGCTAATCGAGCCTGCGAAGGAAATGAACTAATACGCCAATTATTGAAAGTATTGTTTGCATTGTTCATTTTGCAATCACTCTTCCAAAAGACCGTACCAGTCACTGACAGCAAATGACGCCTTGTGTGAGCCGTTCCTAATTTTTGGCGGAGGACTCACTATCTCTTTATTGAAGTTATTCTTGAAGCGCCTGTGGTTGTACTCGGCGGTGTGGACCTCCGGTATGGTACCGAGATCGTCGATCTCCAGTGGCTTCTTGAAGCCGAGAATAAAGAGCCAGTTGAGCCACCAGTGTAGAAGTTGAGAGAAGAAGTTCACGTAGTACTCCATGTAGTACATGCGTTCATCCTTCAGGTCTCGGGGTACTTCATCGTTAGGACTCCTACCAAACATCTGATGAAAAAGAGAAGGAATCGAATTCTGAGATAAACCCGAAAATATTAAGGGGGGAGGTTCGTTAATAGGGACGAACGCAATTAGTTAGATTGATGGCAAAAGAGAAATGCAAAAAATATAAAGGGAATGGTAATCAAGGGAAATATATAATTAGAGAAAGAGAATTAAAGGTAGAGAAAGATAAATAGGAATATAGAAAAGAAAAGGAATGAAGAGAGATAGAGATAGAGAGAGAGAGAGGGGGGGGGGAGATACGTTCTCTGAAATAAGTTCTCTGAAAGTAAGAGGCAGCGTTATCAAAAAACTCATATGAACGAGACTACCGTCTCGGTATTATATGATTATGTTTCTTCGCTTCTTTTTCTGCATTGTCCCCCAATTTTGTTCATTGTAGGCACCTGTTTAAGAATAAATGCCTTCAATATACATACATGTCGATGGACTTTGCCCTACACGCAAATGCTCAAATTAATGTTTTTCGACGTTGAATACAACATAAGTACATGCATATGATTTGCGCTTGAATGTCATTTCGAACTTTTGAACTTCTGATATTGTTCAGTGTTTGGATTCTCCCGATTGTATGATCATAATCTCCCGATTTGATAACAGTTTATTACTAGTTAATTTCAAATTTTAATTGAATTTCGTCTGTAAACATATACAGTAAACTAATAACACTGATGAAACATAATTTTGCTACACCGATTCTTTGTTCAAAATGAAGGAGATAAGCAGCTACAAAAACAATGATGCACTGAATTCCTAGTATTAAAAAAAAGTTAAAATGCTTTTAGACGTATATATTTAGAGTATACGCATGAAATAAACAACCACGTCTTACAGTCATTACATGAAAGAATCAACTATAAATCTGCTAACCATATCTGCGATGAAATACAGCTCAAGGAGTAAGAAAAAGCTGTATAAGAAAATCATGATGATAGTGATATCAAAGATTGTCACGTGAACATCGTTGTAGCCCTGGTAGATCAGGAACTCCATCTGGATGCTAACGGTTGCCAAGGAAACGATCCAGTAGAGGAGGAGGATGATGGACATCTTCCAGACACGCCATCTCTCTAGACGAAAGAAGTAGAGCAGGGATACTACACCACTCAACGCTGATGATATACCTGTTGATGAGAAGGGGTAGTCTTAATTTGTCATTATGATCTTAGATTAACCAAGATTTAGGACATCATCCCCTCCATGTACACTGATGTGGGAAATTGCATCCTTAATCATCTAAAGTGGAACCGTAAAATTACAATCCAAATATGAAGCAAATATTTTTCCAGACCTGTTTCTAAAGACATTTCATATTCATAAACATTATGGCATGATAATAACTGCATTAATTTTTGAAATCTTAACCTTTGTAATTTGTGTAGGTAAAATCTTTTCACTGAAAACATTGGACAACATTCAAAATATCAAGCTAATCAGATCGCTGCATATTCGCAGTTATATCATAATCTTGTTCATTCCATTTTATCTGCATTTTTTACACACAAGAAAAAAAAAAGGTAGGGGAATAAGGTATTAAGTAATCTTGAAATCGTCAGAATTGATTATCACCTGTGATGTAGAGATGTGGCTGTGTAGGTTGGTTGGTATATGTACTGTCAGTCAGGATACCTTCTGCTACAGATGCTACGGATATCACGACGAGAACAAAGGTACCAAGATATCTTGGACCGTGCGTCACGTAACGAAGCAGGTACCGACTTGGTACATTACTTGAAGATTAAGAGAGTAAGACATAATAGTGATGATAGTAATAATTAATTAAAATAATAATATTATCATTATTATTATTATCATTATCATCATGATTATCATCATCATCATCATCGATCAGTATTGTCATCATCATTATTATTATTATTATTATTATTATTATTATTATTATTATTATTATTATTATTATTACTGTTATCATTATTGTCTTTATTATTATTATTATTATTATTATTGTTATTATTATTATTATTATCATTATTATTATTATTATTATTATTATTATTATTATTATTGTTATTATTATTATTATTATTATCATTATTATTATTATTATTATTATTATTATTATTATTATTATTATTATTATTATTATTATATAGTCTGATCTGTACAACGACTGTCTATTATAATATTGGTTAAAATATATCTGAATTGTACAGCACAAACGAAGGCTCTGTCTTATAAAGAGTTGCGATTGATCCGGATTGATCGCGAGTCCTCCAAACAATCGCAAACTTACAAACAACAATTTTTCTTTAGTGTAGAGCTGGGATTGATTCTGATCAGTCTAAACGGTTTAAATTCCAACTACTTTTTGTTTATTGGCTTTAATTGACAATTCAAAATGTCAATACTGCTTATGCATGACCAGTTGTGTTGTCAGACAGAGCAAGGAGTTATCATCTTGTCATTACTCTGTCCAAGGAGTTATCACAGTTCTGTGATAACTCCTTGGACAGAGTAATGCAGAATGACAAGATCCATTTAAGAATAATGCCTGGGTGGTAAGACACTGTATGCCTATATTTTAAGTGGAGGCAGTTTGGGGGAAAGATCATACCTATGTGAGGTGCAGCATCCGAGGACAAAGAGAACCAGAAGAGCAAGGACGAAGAAACCAGCCTGGGTTCCAGCGATGAAGGCATCTATCAAGCACTCATTACTAAAGACATCCTCATAGGTCCACGATAGGTTGTCAAAGGCTGGCAGGTCACTGTTGTTTGTACCACAGAACCACTCCCAACTCTCAGATCCCATGCTGATGATTACTCAGATTAGAAAGTCGTGATTTGAAGAGTGTTTTGAGATCAGATACGAACTAGGTTGATTATCATGAATGACTCAGCCTGATGGCGTTTGGCCCATTCCTCTGCAAATGCTGATGTATGTGCTAAAAGATCTATAAGAAAAGAAAAGACACTTTCAGAATAATATCATGTCATTTTACAGAACAGCATAGAAATATGCAAATAATTGAGATAATGACAGGTGTTACTAAGACACGAGGGTAGAAGGAGCGATCGTCAAAAATAAACTGATCGAATGACTCCTTTTCACTCTAAAATTTCTTCGAACTCCATTTGACTTGCTTAGCAATATCATGAATAGACATAAATTTTTAAAACTATTTGTTTTAAACTATGATGTCGTATTATTCCCTGTATAAATATGAATGGAATTACTAAGATAATCTAAATAATCAAGGCAACTGGATATGTTATCATTTAGGTAACATATGAAATTATTTTAGACTTTGTTGACTATAAAACAAACATGGCCTGACAAAAAAGGGCAAACTGACAATTAATAGAAGTACATGACAAATTACATGTATCAAGACAACTGCAAGATATTTAATCGTTACGGTCAAGTCCTTGATCTATTTTAAAGTCCAAAGTTTCATTGTTTGAAATACTGAGATCGATCAAAGGTTTGACACAAAGATGAGAGGTTATGATAACGCTATTTTAACGATGAAACTCGTGCAGCTCTTACGTTATGATTATCATGATTAGGCTTAGAAGAGAGTTTGTTTGTTTTAAAAGATCAAATAAAGATGATATTGTTCAGTGATCTTCTAGTGCCCCTGTTCTTAAAGTGCGGCCCACGGGCCACTTGTGGCCCGCGAAACGATTTCATGCGGCCCGCCAAAAATATATGAGTAAGAAGAAAAAAAATCTTGTTTTAAGAACTATGTTGATACATAATATATCATCCTAACTATTGGTAAGAATAAAAGTATCAAATTTTTTGCTCGCTCGCAAATAGCGTATCATATTTATCTGTTCCCTGCCCTACCACATATTATAGTTTGGGGTTGTTGTTTTTTTAATCAAAGAAAAAAATAAGGAGGGTGTATTCTAAAATCGTTTAACCGTCCTTAGATGAGCCATTCGGGTATGTATACATTAACGTCTGTGGCGGGGGATGGGGCCTGGAGCCCTCTCCCCCGAGAATATTAAAAAAAAATTCTGCATTCGGGCACCCACCATCTCATTTTTGGGCAGTGAAATGGTCTCTTGATAATTTTTATATCTTATCTAAATTAGCACATTTGAAATTACATTTTCACAATTCTAAAGTGTCAATTTTTTTGCTTGCAAGCTTCGCTCGCTCGCTGAATAATAATAATAATTAAAAAAAACCAACAAAAAAAACAAACAGAAAGCTAATACACAATGTATTCGGGCAAGAGTCGTGAGTCCCATGCGTCTTTGTATGTATATATAATACTCTGTGGCCCGCGACGTAATTTCAAGAATATTTCTGGCCCTCCTAACAAAATAATTAAGAACCCAGGTTCTAGTGTGTCCGGTACACTTCCGACTTTTGATGTTTGTGGGTACTTGCCTGTTCTCCCCCTTTTTATTTGACTGTTTTGTCTTATACTCTGTCATGAGACTTTTTTGAAACTACTACAGCCAGCAGAGAAAATAGACACTGTCGTTAAAGCTTCATAAATATTTTTCGTGATAATGGTGTAGGATCATGATAAGAATATTAGTTTAACGTATAAATGGTAGGATTACATATTTTTGATAATATTTTTAATAACAGCTTTTCTTTCCTAGGAAACCAACTGTTTGAACAATAAGTTTGAGTCCCTCATACTAATGCTCTTCTTCACATGTGTCGACATGTCTTTAAAAAATCTACTTATCGCCATTCACACGTCACCCACATCATAGTAACCTGGAACAGCCTTAGATTACAATAAAGTATACTCTCTCTCTAAAAACTAAAAAAAAAATGCTCTTGTTAACAAGAAGGGATAGCCGCTCCGTATGACAGGCGTGTTTCTTTCTGAGCACTTGATCTTTCAATTCAACGCTCTTTAATTATAATATAGGGTACGGAAATAAAAGCCTGTTTAATACGTAAAAGTATATATGGGAATCAGTTGAAAAATGTTACCTCCCCCTTCCCTTAAAAGCACAAACAAACTTGTTTGTAAATAAAATGGGGGGGGGGGCTGTTAAACGTTCTGTTCATATGCTATTCATGGGATAAATATCTGATGAAATTTAACACAACATTTTGCTCATCTTTCATATCGTGAATAACACAACGGATGCCCTATATGCGTAAACATACTACGGCTCCAATCATGGTGGCAAAATCCATACCCAAGTGTGCAATAGCCTTCGGGGAATGTTTGTGGAAGGAGGGGGGGGGGGGGGGGGGGTCAGCTTTTTACCGGAGAACTAAATAAAATCCCGAAGCCATCAAAAAGTTGATGCAAATGCCAACTTCAAATACCACTGAACACCAGCTTTAAACTGAGCTGTAATATCATGTATTTCAAATTACTTAAATCGTATTTCGGATCTTTTGTAGTTGTACTTGTATTGTAAGTAAACTTAACTATTCATATTTTAGGATTGATTACATCACACGCTATCTTTCCATTATGGTAAATAATATAAACAGACCTTGTCTATGTGAGATATCCATTTTCTCTGCACCATTAGTACTCTATCTTGGTGCTGTCATGTGTGATTTATAGTTCAGAGAGCCACCAAATTTTACAACTCCTAAAAAGTACCTTCCAAAGCTTACCATTTAGCAGTTGAACAGCGTTCATACGATGTACAATCCACACTACAGTCTAAAGTGCACGAAGCAGGTATTAGATGAAGCCAATGTAGAAATCAAAGTATCAAACGTATAATAGCACGACCAGTTTGAAAGGAAAGTACATTGCATCACCAAATGCACAGTGTTCTGATTATTAATATGTATGCTCACTCAACTGAACAAGAGCAAAGAGCACTGGAATATAGGCCTAATAATAGTCCGTCAACATGAAGTGCGCGTTCTAGTACCCACCCCTTTTATAATCGTAATTATGTTGAATACCGCTCGTGTTTCATGCAGAGGAACTGAAACTGTAAAAATGCTTATAATTTGCGGAAATAATCTGTTCGACGACACTCAAATTGTAATATCATACAAACCGTTTTCAGTCCCGGATAAAATCATTTCGTCTGTATGTTAATAAACATATTAATGCTAAAAGCTTGGTATAGACTATTTTCCTCAGGAAATAATGGCCACCCTGAATGTCCATGGTCCATGACCTTAAATCACACTTTCGGCATATTGGTAGAGTAAATACTGAAGTATGTAAGTGGCGGATCCAGGATTATCTGACAGAGGGGGGGGGGGGGGGGCATAACTCTTAAAAAGAAATGTGACAGGCAAGCATAATATTTTAGGAATCAGAGCAAGCACACGCAAAAAAGGTATTCCAAATTGGGTGGGGGAGGGGGAGGTTGGCAAGACAGAAGTATCAGTTTGTACACATTCTTTTTCCCCAGTCTAGCAAATATATGCAAGATCGCATGTTTGGCCGCCCTGTATCCTCAACGTATTTTCTATAGACAAACATGGTTTTTATGTACACAATTATGTTCACTTAAAAGCCTCCCTTTTCTGCCTTGGTACAAATGGTGAATGAAAACAGCAAATGTTTACTTTTAATTTCAACAATCTCTTTATTATTGTGTAATATTTAGCAAAGCGTTCTGCAAAATCATTTGAGTTCTTGTCTCATGGATAAAAAGAAGTTTTTAAAAATTATTTTTTTCAAACTAAAGTTTAGAAAGTCTGACTAAATGCATTCATAGCATGCATATTATCCTCGCTAAATGCACTGTATCAAAGTCACCCCACACATTTTAGGGGATAATTCCTCATTTTTATATTTTTATTTTATACGGTTATCTTTCTGGAATATAAGTGCTAAATGCCAGAGATAAAGACCACATAAATCTAAAGCTGCAAGAATCGCCTTTCATTTCGTATTATATAACATTCATTAATGTCTTGTGATAACCCAAATGAAGTGAATTGAACGTGTGCTCACAGCATGGAAATTGATATGTAAATGTAATCATGCGATCATTAATGTTGTTGCATTTCCTCAAATATTGTAGTAACCATTACAAATTATTTCATTTGGCTATGTGTGAAGATCGAAAATAAATTATGAGCTAAGACACAAATGATATTTTAAACTTGAAATATATATTATTTTATATTAATCCCTCGATCTCTCGCCGGCATGTCAGAGATTTGTGACTATGAAATTTCGTTACGGAAGTAAATTTTGGTTGCCCGAAATTCGACAGGAAAAAAATTTAATTCTCCTGTATGTGACTGTCTTCCTACATTTCTAAAATAACACGAGCGCGAAAACTTTCGTAAAATCAACTAAAGGACAATTTCAATACTCTATTGTGACTATGTCCCATAGAAATCATGTTTGGATGACGTGATACGTCAATGTAATGTTAGCGCATTCAATAGGTGTTGTACGAGGCTATTGGAATTGCCTTAGGTTGGTTTATCGAAAGTCTTTGCGATCGTGTTAAATGTGCCTGTATTTGATACATATTGTGACTCCCCGGCCAAGAATGAAACTTTTCTTTTTTATTCTTCTTCTTCTTTTAAAAAGTTTGGGCACATAGTTGGGCCCCGGGGGAAAGAACTCTGGATCCGCGATAACAAGTCAAATATACCACGCATTGTATCTGTATAATCTCCTTTGGTTTCACTCACACTCACTTTTGGATGAGTCCCAGTATGGTAAATAAATTTTCCCGTTTGACTCCTTTACATTTTATAGCTTTTGGAAAGTTGGTTGCCCCGAGTTTTAAAGTTATTGCGTTACAATCTATTGAAATAAATCTCGAGTTATAATTCAGATTCTTTCGCATTGTGTATAATTTATAATAAAAAACATGATATATAAGAACCGAACCCTCACTTACAAATGTATTATCAATCAAGCCCCAGTCTACCTATCTACACCATGCTCACATATCCATGTACAATACACGCTCTGTAACTAGTAATACACTTACCATCCCTAGAACTATAGCAAACAGATATAGATGAGCGGTCTTCTTCAGTTTGTGCCCCTTAACTCCCTATCCCTTGAATTAAAGAATTGCCCAACTATTGTAATATATAAGAAGTCTATCAAAACAAATCTTTTCTAATTTCATGTGTATTGTTCTTTGTTTGTACTCAATGTTATTCCTACTGTTTCATGCAGGAAGACGAACAATGATAGATTTTTGAAAGATGAACACTTCAGATGAAAACAAAAACACGATTACATGTATACCGGTACATATATTTTTTGTTCCATATAATGAAATGTTAATACACCATCGAATCTTCTGCTCTTTGGCAATGTATTTTTATTTATTTTTTGTTCTGCTGCGATAAATGACCTCAAAGAAACTGTGCATCGCAAAGGGCAAGTTGTTCTTACATTTATGTTTTAGATTAACGTCTGTCTACGTCTGAATCTATTCATGAACAACATTTGAAATAATGACAAGTTCCATCGCGGTTAATCTAACGTAATGGTAATTTAATACACAATACGCATTTAGTCTATCAGCATAATCAGATCAGGTGACAATTGGGACAGTATAATAAAGACAGTATGATATACATTTACAATAATAAATGTTTTCGTTTGTTTGTTTGCTTTTTTTTTTATTTAGCGCATTTCTCGTTCCATGTAACTGATCAAGATGTAATATTACTTCCGAAATTGAATTCGATTATAAATACAATTAAGGGTAGAAACGGGGGAGTGTTTCATGAAAGGATTTGTCGAATATTTTTTCCGACAAGTGTTATAAGCTACTGAAATCCTTGCATCTGATTGGCTGAGAGCAAATTTGTCAGTAAAAAGCACTGACAAAATGCTTGATGAAACGCTCCCCTGAAATATATAAAGAAGGAACCAGCATCAAGAAACAGGTTAAAATGAACACGAGAAAAGAGAGGGTTCTTATCATATAACCATGATCGTACTTTGCGGGGAAGGAATGAGAGGGAGGGGGGGGGGGGTAGCTGCATCTACTGTCATGCAGGTTTATGAGTAATTACTCTTTGTACATACATGCATGCTATGAGATATTCAGGCAAGAAAAAAAAAAAAAACAGTCCTCTTTTATTAGCGAAATTTTGCCCAGTGACACATGTTTACAACCAGACTATGAATCATTACAAATATAAACCAAGGTTCACGATTATTAAAGTGAGGCAATGAAGAATCATTCTGAAATGAACAAATACATTTAAACGAATCATTTAAATATGTGCAAAATGATCGTAGAAGTCAACCTAGTTTCTTTCCTCATTCTGTAAGAATATAAGAAATCACTTATTAATGCATTCTACTAACGCTTTTTTTCTATTCAGGCTACCCTAGTATACAGGTGTATATCAGCATTAAGGTTAAATGATTTTAGTTAACTTTTGTTTATAAGACTGATATCCTTCAAAGTGATAAATCTCATGGTTTATTCTAATCTCAGCTATAAAATCGCTTTGCTAGTTTTTAAGTTATTCCTAATGGTTGGCGATGAAAGTCGGTGCTTGTCTGAACGATTGCATAGAAAGTCCATGCTACAAACCTATCAAAGAGCAAAAGCTGTTTTACAGACAAATTATTCAGTTCAAATTTACTAAGACATAATAAGAAATATACAGATAGAAATACAGACATATACCAGTATACAAATTGTACAACTATAGATAACTAACAGGAAACAAAGACGTCTTTTATTATCCCCATGAGAATTAGGTTGATCGTTATTTACAAGACAATAGATCAGTGTTCATTTCGTTGTATAATTTCTAGCCAATCTTAGATCGTAGAATAAAGACTAGCGCGTCGGTAGTCGGTGTACTGCAATCCATTCAGGTTGTTGGACAGTAGATCACCTCCAAGTGCGTCACAGACCTCACTGGAATCGGTAAGTCCATTCTTACGCCATGTCAGATTCACGCTAACGGCTCGGCTACGGGAAAGAGATAGACCACATCCAACTCCAGAAGTCGAGGAAAGCTGTGAGTTGGGCTGGTCTAACATCATACTGGCATGTTGGAAGCGTCCTAGTGAGATATGACGAATTATGATTTAGAATATCATCTAGACAAAAATTATGATATTGTGTGCTATTGTGGTTTTTAAAAATGCTTGTCAATCGTTGATAGACAGATTCTTTCTCGTGATATTGAGTGTCTCCAATCAAAACTTATTTGGAGCAAAAAAAGCATCAATTTCATAAAAAGAACTTTCTTTGTTTTATGATTCGAGAGTCTCTTATACATATTTACTAGATGTCATCTCTGTTCGAGATATTGGCAATAATTTCCTTCCGTTTACTTCGATCTTTATTGATTTCAGTGTGCTAGTATTTTTTGTTACAGGTCGGCCAAATGAAAGAATCGACTTCTTTGATACTCCATCTCCATCTGCTTCTTTTTGAGCTACAAGATTTGAAAGAGTTACAACTTGAAATTACCACTCATCCTTCCATTCTAACTTACCTATGATCCCATCGACAGCAGACGAAAGGCCAGTATTATCTAGTACATTAAAGGTGAATGCATCAGGTCGACGTCTGTCTGTGTTGCTATGCAGTCGTTTGTTCACTATCTCAAACCTGGCACCATTGGCCAGTGACACAACAACTTTCAAGCCATTAACCTCAAGACTGTGCGATCCAAAGCTATAGGCAGACGTGATGCCCCAACGCAACGGACGACTGGAATCGACAGCTATACCACCAGAGTTGAACTTGAGACGATGTCGAGAGGGTTGAGGAGAGTTGAGGACAATGGCGATTTCGCCGATGAAAGTGCGCTCGCGATCTCCGAAACGACCGGAAACAGTATCCCCGACGATCCGCCCATTCACAAAGATACCTGAAATAATATTTTGTCAAAAAAGCTCACCAAAGTTCACGGATTAAACTTGTCAAAACCATAACTTGGCAACCATTAAGACCTAAAAAAAAAAAAAAAAAAGGATTCCAGAAAGCATCCTCGGTGGGACCAATGAAATTAAATGATAAGTACACACTTGTTTTTCCTGTCTGGATGTCTTTTGTTTCTTAAAACGAACTGCGTAGTGCAACATGTTCATAGGGAACACTCAAGGGAGACATGAAGATAAGTGGTGTTTCTACGCAGGTTCCCTACATCACTGTTCCAACTTCCAAGGACGCGAAAGATTCCGTCTTTTACAGACAGGAAGTCTGTATGACATCTTGCAAAATGTACTTTTGGACATCATCACATATGCGAATAAAAGAACAATTCTGCATCGGTTTAATGGATAGACAAACTAACACAAATTATATAAGCTCAGCATCCTTACCCTGCAATGGATCTTCCAAGAGAACGATGACGTCATTATCTTGTGGATCCTCATCTAAGCATACAGTGATTTCTACCTTGGGTACTGCTATGGTGAATCCTAGATCATCAAAGAAAAGCAAAGTGATGAATTCATTCGCTCTTGTCCACAATATTGTTAGTATAAATCATTAGTACAATCTTTATATTACATATACGAGGATAATTCAAAATCGCTATGGTCAGATGGTCAACCCAATGAACTTAATATATTTGAATTATTAAAAACCCATCTTTCGCATAGTAGCTACCATCAGCTTCTTCTATATAAAAACAGGAAGAAGTTGGGATTAAGTGCAACTCTAAATATCAAACGCCTTTCCTACGCATTTCTATTTGGTTGTAGGTTGAAAGTCAAGTTGCGTTAGATCTATAGGGATGGGTTAACCCGGAATTTTTCGTGAAAGAGGCCAAATGTAACGAGGAACAATAAGAGATAAATTCCAAAATTGAAAATTGCAAAGCGTAAAGTCACCCTCGCTGATGTAATGCTTTCTCAAGACACTAACTCTTGTGTAATATTATTTCAAAGAATATTATAAGGAACCAACTGTTCTTTGATGTTACCTGCTGAAAGGGGTTCTGGAGCAGGAGTTGGAGTAGGTGGGATGACGGTGAAGTTCCTAGAGAGTGTCTTCCTGGCTGTACGAGGCAGTGGTGAATTGATCACTCTCATGGCGAATGGATTGACCTGGTGCTGAGAAGACCCTCCCCCATCACGACGAATCAGTAATGCAGTAGATGGATTGAAGAATCTGATTAAGATCGGATACAGAAAAAAATCATAATGCATCACTTTTTGTTGGGAAATCAAATGAACAGCCCAAACCTTTGCTGCGTGAAAAAGATGAGAACATAACCTTATAACACGTTTCACATTCCTACAAATGGTGGATAAGTGTTTGTTTTAATTAAGAAACGTTAATTGGTTGTAATTTTTGCATGCTCCTCACATCTGGGGATTCATCCAGGCCACTTTAGTTTTTTACCTTTACTTCAATAAGCTTAAATGTTGATAGGGGATCTATGTCGCAACTTAAAAGACACAAACATGCAACTCAACAGCTTAAATTGTTCAAATTTCAAATTAAAACATGCATCCAGAAATAATTCCGCTAGATCAATGACCTGCATCAAAATAATAAAACATGCATATATACATGGAAGATTCGCTAAAAATTATCCTTCCTAATATACATTAGTTATTAAAAGTTGTGACTGAGAAGAATTTTTAAAAAGACCTTTGCGATCGTGTCATCTGGAAGCAGAAACTATACCTGTACTGAACAGATCTGTCTTTGATCTCATTCTCTCCTATCATGCTATAGTCAGGCATTTCTTCGGCTAGAGCCTGCTCATTCTTTAGAGTCTGGATTATATGATAAGCCCAGATCCTCTCAATGATGTCCTCCGGCACATCGTCATCAAGGAGCGAAAGAGATGGAACCTGAAAAGATGTGCGCAATATCTTCAAAGTAGTCATCGGATCCACAAACTGACCAATTCGTGGTATTATCATATGTGATATACCTGAGATAGGTATTAAAAGTATCAACAGTTTTGCGATATTCTAAATTACGATTGTCGTCATCATCAGAATGACGGAATAAATAAACAATTAATGATAAACTAAAGAAACTAATTTGTTGCGTGTGCTATTTTCTCGATCTCTGAAGTTCACTGACTGATGTTTCTACTAGTCCTACGACAGGTAAACACGGTTACCATCCTATCGTTATGGAAGATAAGTTTATAACTTGCTCACCTTTCATTTGACACATGTTTTAAAAAAATAATTATAATGGTGCATCATAAGGAGCCAGTATAAGATGCAACGAATACATAATATATCAAACCAATTTTAATTCCTTTACCTGGATATCGCCACGTCCTCTAAGTGTAACTGGATCGTTCGTGGTTCTGCCGTACACGTAGGAGTTGAGTGAGTCATAAGGTAGATTGGGCAGGAGTTTTCCAACTACCGTCAATTCGGATCCGTTGAAGTAGTTTGAGAAGGTACGTTCACTGAGCGAGTTGGGTTCGATGCCTCTTGAGTATCGAAACTCGATGTCCCTCAGCAGAGGCGTGGCCACCTCGTAGTAGAAATTCTCGAGATGCTCTCCGGCGTCAGCGCGCTCAGGAATGCGACGTGCGATCCCGTGGTTCTAGGTGGAAGATCAAGATAGGAAGAGAATTTTGAAGAAGCAACAATTTATTTTATACTACTACAAGGTATATATTCTAGGTTAAAAACGATTCCTTTTCAGATTAAGACTATTAACAAGTTAAAATCTGATGTTCTGCCAAAAAAGTTTTTATCTTTGAGATATTATCGAGTATGAGGACATAACATCTAAATTCCATATTGTTTATTACCATAACTTGGCCGTCTTGAAATATTAACATTAATCTCTCGAATTTAATTTCAGGAGACATTTTGTAATCATGTTCGTCTGCTTGTGATGCATGAAGTATTTAAGAAATCATATCTAAAACATGATTAATTTCCATTGAATAATGTAATGTAACGTAATGACCAGGACACAACGTTTTATTACCTGCAATGACAAACGTCTCAAGAAGGGATAATCAGCATCAGCACCAAACCCAATACAGAAGAGCGAGAAATCACCATTGATGGCCTCGTGGACATTGCGTTCAATAATGGTCTTATCGATCTCGCCGTGGTTCGGGTTTCCGTCGGTGAGGACAATGAGCATGGATACGATCTCCTCGTCCTGTGGGTCTTGCTCGCTCTCGGTACGTAACATATTCACACCCGATATTATGGCCTTGTGGAGATTGGTGTCTGATGTGAAAAGATTTGAGGAAATTACTCACAGCCTAAAATTATACAATGTCGTAAAAAAAATATTTTCAAACCGAATTATATCCTTTCATACTATATGATTATCACTATATTGTACACTTAATTCATACTCTATATCACGCAGAGAATTCGCATTGCAACAGACACTAGATACCTCTATATTATCATTAATTATTACTGTCATATGTGCCTGTTCTGATATTAATTTAATGAATACCCGTATATCCCTTTTTCGTCACTCACCGAAGGAAAAAATATACAGAGGCTATAAACTATAATGGAGATTTTATATGTGTTTGTTAACATATTTTCAGCATGGATTTTACAACGATTATTCCCTGCAATATTTTAATATAAAAATCCTACAATCACTTACTATCCATTTCCTGTAGCCCCATCACGAAGCGTTTTGCTCTGCGGACATTCTCCTTGGTGGAGTAGAGCATACCGGAACTCTCCAAGAAGTGCACGTCGTCTGAGAATGGAAGAATATTGAACTTATCTGTCTCTGACATGTCATCTAAGATGGTGGCCAAGGCATCCTTGACTTGGGAGAGCTTGGTGCCTGACATCGACCCGCTGATATCAATGACGAAGATGATGTTCTTACGGAGCACCGAAAGGCCGGACGGTGAGAAGTATTGGACGAAGTGGTCGTTCAACACCTATTGCGTTTGATCACAGATGTAATTAGAAATATAACTTGATTTATAATTAATAAGAAATAGTCGAAATAATGAAATTTACGTATGAAATGTTCATTCGTTTATTCATCAGGCCCGGGTTGGCGGTTATGCACCTCCATCCGTATGATATGAAATAACAGTACCATTTCACCGGATACACTTTCACTTTCACGAAATGACAAAAGCTATCGATCATTTATACGATAAAACACTGAAGATGTATGATTTTTTATTTGTACTGAATGAATACAATAAAGAATGCTACAAATAAAAAAAGGAAAAAAAAATAGTAAGAAAGGTGAGGAACTGCAAAAACATCCAAGCTTATAAAATATCGCTTTAGGTAATAATGTAACTTACTAACTTCTCACAAGCAGTATTTCATGAATTCTTGAGCGTTTTATAAGAAAATTGTATTTGTATGTAATAAGACGAATTGTGAAAACAGTACATTTATCAATCTTTTAATTGTGATAATACATTTCAAATTGAGTAAATCATGCGCTGATCGATTGAGTAGTAGGGTTATTTTGTTTCGAAGTACGAAACTGTACCTATGAAGCAACATCACCTATCTCGTACCTGGATATCACCAGCATCATTGCCGTGTACGACGTCATACTGGACGATGTAATCAGCCATGATGCCCATTGGGGACACGGCCATTTGTTCTCTAGCCCTAGGTGAATAATGCACTTCCCATCGGTTGTTATTTCGTCTCTGGACGTTACGAGCCAGTGAGATGGGATTGGATGGGTCAGACTGGTCTAACAGGAAGGTATCGAGGCGAGACAGACCTTGAGGCTCGATGATGATAGTATCCAGATTCATCACTTCAACCACCTACAAGTAAGGTAGAATAAAATTTGTTATCTCTTCGAGTAATATATTTCTATCGTGTGTCCTTTTTTTTTTTAGATAGCACACGTATATATCGATTCAGATCATGACTATGACGAGTGTATAAATTAATCTTCTGGTTGACGGAATTATTTACAAACTGATCGTTATATTTAGACATTACATTAGTCATTTCCATCTGTAAGAAAATCAGTATCACTAAGGAATTGTACAGGTAGAAGTATATGTGTATATATATATTAATCGCTTGTGTAAATGAGCACCAGATCCGTCCGAACAAAACAAATCGACATCCTTCTTGTATACACCATCTCTTTAACATACATTATCCTAATCCTAAATAGTATGGTAGGATTTCTAATATTCGAGGATCGTTACCTGTTCTGGGAAGATTCCAATCTTCTGTTCGTATAGTCCAAGACGTCTTGGTAGTTTCCTTTCATAGGTCAGACGAAAGTACGCCCTCTCACCAGGTTCAACAGGAACTGCTATCACCAGAAGGTTATTCTCCAGGTCACCTCTTTTGAGAGAAAATATTTTTGCATTTAATCATACAAATTGTCTCTATTTGAAGAACGGGTAAAGAACGAGTAAAGAACTATCTTAAAAATTATCTTTTCTGATAGTGTAGTAAACTAGCGTAGCTGGGGGGGGGGGGCAGAGTGCCCCCCTTGACAACTTTTCCTCGATTTTTTTTTTTTTTGAGAATTTTTTTTTTGTCAGAGAATTATGGAGGAAAACATCTGATAACCCCCCCCCCCCCCCCCCCCCCCCCCCCCCCCCACTTAGCGAGTTTTGGAGGTCTGGCGAGAAGAAAAAAATACGGGTCTCCCTTCAAGGAGAATTTGCCCCCCTTGTAAAAAAAAATCCTAGCTACGCCACTGGTGTAGTACATAAGATTTCTTTCTTGCTACGTGTATCCTTTAAAAAATACTACCTGATACTATGCAATTAAGTTCGAAACGGTAGGGATCATGTTTTGGCAAACAAACAAAAAATTATTCTAGATCTCACTTTTAAAATGTCTTGATTATTCCACATCTCAAGATAAATAAGAGGATTGAGAAAGTGCTTACAATGGCGAGAGAATACCACCACTGCGTCCTATCTCTAGGTTACCTAGTCCCAGACCTGCGGTATCCTGTGGGTCGGTTACATCACTGGTGTACACCTCTCCGTTTACAGTTCTGATAAAAACACAAATGGAAACAGACATCGGCACAACGTGAATTTGATCTAAATTACTATCTAATGAAGATATTTTCAACAATGAAACTATACACTAATTGTAAACTAGTTTATTTATTGCGTTAAATTGTGGTTTTATTGAATTGCCAATTGCGTTTGAAGGAGCAAATGAGCTGCCATTTTTTTTATAAAGTGTCGCGTTCTGTTGTAGATGGAAAGAACATTCCCCCCCCCTAAAACACCTTTCAAACCAGGAACGTAGTCTCAACCTTAGAGTGCCATGATAATCACCTTCTTTAATTGTGGGCATCAACGGAAAAGACAAGACACCAAATAGATACAAACAAGCATGACTATCATGGGTGTCGATCCCAGGGGGATGGGGGATATATATATATCCCTATCCCCCCCCCCCTCAAAAAAAAAAAATATATAAATAAATAAAAAATAATTTAAAAAATTGAGGTGGGGGGGGGGGGGGAGGAGGAATGGCTTGTATTATTATCCCCCCAATAATTTTTTTATAAAATAAATAAGAATTATGATACCTTTAACTTAAACTAATAATTATCCCAACTCGTGTTTGATCTTGAAATACCATCAATTCTTTAATGATTAAGTAAGGAAATAAGAAATACCATAATTTCAATGTGAAAATATCGAAGATAATTCGCAACGTTATTCTCAAAAAATTAAGGGGTTTCGTCCATTGGAGTAGATCCGTGCTTTCCTTCTTTTCATTAAAAACTATTTTGGGATGCTTTAAAATGCAAGTTTTATAGACAAATTTTTGAAAAAATCTTTGGTGTGGGAGGAGGATCGACAACCTGATGACTATATAATAAAATTGAATTTTATATCGAACGTGAAGTCAACGCTTTTAGCTTAAGATTCAATGTGATAAGTCATTTACATTGTAAGGTTGGAAATAAAGGCATCTTCTGGTAGTTTGTGCTTGAAGACTGCATGTCCAGGCACTCTTCCTTCATTCTGCATCTCAACTTGGACTGTTGTAATAGCGTAACGCAGGATGATCAAAGACATCACGTCAAACAGAACTATGTTTATATGTGCCTGGAAGAGAGAGGAAATGAAACCCTCTGAAGCAAACCTATTCTCATCTCTTTATTTCTATTTCTAATACTACAATGTAAATCTGTTTGTTGTTGCAGAAAGTCATCATGACAACAGTTCCCACTCAAACTACATTCTCGCCAATCAATAAGGAAGAAGAAGATACAGTTTGAGGATTGGTATCCCAATTGATATATCGATAAAAGATGCAATCAAACGATTTAAGTAAGGATCCTTGTTGATTATCATCTACCAGATGACGGAAATGTGATTTTAGATCTTTAATTTTTGAGAGACTTCATTTATTAGGGCAAGTCTACTCACATCGTTTTCCATAGCCAGCGGAGCATCTTGTAGCTTGACCGTAGCTGTAGTAGGTCCATTGTTACCTATTAAGAAGGAGAATTAAAATGTTACCCGTAGTTGATAGATATTTCGCTTTAAATTTGAGATAAACATTATGACAAACGTCATTACACAAAACTGCCGTGTTTGCATGACTTAAATTTCAAATTTTAAAATTGAATCTTATTTATATTTGTTTGGGGTTTTTTTTTTGTTTATAACAAAGGGAGCCTTAATCTTTTGCATATATACAACCACAATCAGATAGTTTCATTCAAAGGTAAATGCTTGGAACAATGACCCTTTCCTAAATCTTACCTATTGCTTCTTTCAAAAGATCTCTTGCACTGTTAGCCATACTATAACCCGGAAGGGGAATAGGGCTATTACTTCCGTCGATCACCTCCCCTGTTCTGTGATGTCTTAAAGCCAATGGAGTAAGTGGTGTGACAAGGTTATATCTTCTCGCAAGTGTGATGATACGGTCGGCAATTTTATTTCGTTGGGTAGGATCCGTGCTCCTGGCATACTGTCGGATAAGATCTTCAAGGCGTTTCATCACCCAGATACGTTCAACCACGTTAGGTACAGTGCGGTCATATGTCAACTCTGGTGAGGTTCTCTGTATTAGTAACGCAAAAAATGCATTTATCTTTTGATGGATGTATGCATAATGGACAATTCTTTTTTCATTCATTCCATTTATTTCATCCATTCAAAAAAGTACATTTACAAACATTATAGAACAGTCAGAGGACAGTAGTACACCAATGAGGAGAGAGCATAAGGAGGCAAGAGCCTTATTGGTGCTGCCCGATGTAGAAGATAGAAATTGTGCAGAAGTAGTGATGATGAAGGAGTGTTGAAAGCACTGAGAGAATTGTTTGTTTTTGTAACCGGTATGAATATTTAGTTTTTCAATAAATGATCAATCTGCGTCTCCAGACTAATCGTTATATAAGAACTTTCTAGTCAAATGTAATGAAACGTGAGACAATCTCGTTTACGACATAGAAGTTATAACTACAATTCAATACCACTTGGAGGACAGCTTATCAATGTTAAAAAAAAAGAAGATAAAAATAGTGATCTTAGAACAGGTAATTCCTGGTTCAATCCAATTCAGAACGCATTTCTAGTCAGTTGAATATGAAATAAACATCAGTCGACATGATATCAGGCAAACACATGTCCATTCTAAATTGTAATCACATAATTGTTCTGTATCATTCCTATAATTCTCTGTGCCATTCATACATACCCTAATATCAGTATTCCATCTCTTCTGCCCCGGTCCGTCTGTTGATGTAGAATCAATCACACCCCTTAAAAGGTTCGATGGTGGATTGTCGTAGAGCTTCCCAGCTACAACCAGCTCTGATCCGTCAAAGTATACTGGGAAACGCCTCTCTGTCAGGGTTTCTGCATTTGCCACATCACCTGGGTATCTAGCGTGTGATTGAGAGACGACAAGTTGCATTTTTAGAACTGTGATGTCTGCCCGAATGTGATGTTTCAATGACCATAAACAAGATGGCATGCTATGATTAATCGTAAGTGCTTATTTAATGTGTTCCATTCGTTCATTTGGTGTTGCTCTGAATAATCAAGAACATTGCATCTCAAAGATTTTTGGATAGAAAATCTTGTAGGACTCGGTTGATAGAACAGTGGTCCTAGAAATAGAGTAACCCGAGTTCAAGACTGGCTGTGCCCTATTTAAAGATTGTTATAAAATAACAACAACCTTACTTTTATCAAAAACTGTTCACATCTAATCAAAGATTATGATTTATTACTTTTTATCTATCTTGTTACTTTCGTGAAAAACCCCGAATCAGTGCGCAAGTACAATTTGGTAAGGTATTCCTGTTCCTTCCGATATGACTTAAAACTAAAGGTCCCCCAACCCCTTACTTAAAAACACCTATGATTTTTTTAGCACTCTGGTAAAATACACAGTCGATCAGTCAATGAAAACATAGATAAATTATTCTTACTGCATAGACACGTCAAATAGCAGCGGACGATACAGCTCAAGGTAGAAGTCCCGAAGCTGTTCGGCGGCGCTCGCGTCCTCGTATATCATCCTAGCAATGCCGTCATTCTCGTAAGCCAGCTTGACGAGGAGATCGAAGTCGGCTAGACGACCGAATCCAAGCGTATAGAGGGAATGCTCACCAGCGATAGCTTCGCGCGCGTTGTCGAGGATTTCCTGCGGATCGGTGACACCGACTGACGGGATACCGTCGGTCAGAAGGATGATCATACTTAAGTATTCGTCACCCGGTCGGTTGTATACGGCCTCGCTGTCTAGAAGCTCATCGGCTCGTAAAATAGCCTCATTTATGTTGGTTTCTAGGGGAAGACAAAGTATAATTTACTTTATATGAGGTATATGGACTAATTGAACCATATACAGCAGCTGAAGTCTACATATTCGCAAAATTAAGTATAACAAAATGGCAAAAAAGAAAGCATGATAGAGTAGGTAAAGTACTTAGAGTAATGACGACATGGGAAGTACATAAATCTATACGAGGATGGTAATATAAAAACTATGACTAGAATGCAGCAAGAAATATGGAATATCAAAGGTTCAGATGGCGAATAAAGAAAATTAGAGACTGGAGATTACCCGAATCATCCCTCAGGCTATCCACATATGTTTTAGCCTCTTGAATATAACGTGCATTGGCTGGTGCGAGTCTGCTTCTTCCCTTCCAATATTTAACCCCATCAGAGAAGGTGATGATACTGAAGTAGTCTCTGGGATTGAGACGGTCTAACATCGTCTTGAGAGCTTCTTTGGTCTGACTCAGTTTGGTGCCGTACATCGAAGCACTGACGTCGATGACGAAGACCACCTGCTTGTTGAGGGCGCTCAATTCAGAAGGCGAGAAAAAGTGCACGAAGTGGTTGTCTTGAACCTGTGATAAAATTAAGATGGAATGTTCTACCGAACATGTTTATCAACTTCTTAAATTCTTTCTTTTAAAGCTGCTAAAGTATCTGTTTTCATTGTAGAAGACAATGAAATATCAAAAATATATTTTACAAGTGAGAGAACGGGTCAAATTTATCAACTATATTATCGCAGTATAACGTTTTTTTAATGTTTCCATTGCATGTATCACCAATATAAATGAATCTGATACGGACCAGATAAACTTTAAACTTTAAACTTGATATATGGACTTGAAATCTTGATTACAGTGACGCTTACAATTATATATATATATATATATATATATATATATATATATATATATATATATATAATATACATCTTTTTTAAACATTAATATATAGAGCAACTAGATAATAGAAAAGCCGATGTTTTCATCACCTGTGTATGACTACCAGCTGGAGTGTGTTCGACATCATACTTGATAACGATGTCGCCGTCTAGACCATTATCATTGTAGTATGCCTGGTCATAGACTGTCGGGTAGAATCTGAAACGAGAACGTGTGCCACTTTCCTGCGTTATTCCTGTGCCGAGGTTAATGGTATGCCTTCCAGTACGCGTGTCGCCGTCATACTCCGTCGTCATCTCACGGATCCTCTGAGGCTCTGTGACTTGGACGTCGATTCCGAAATCTTCCACAAGCTGAATATAGAAAATGAGAAGGAAAAAAAATTGATCGACTGTAGGAGAAGAAAAAAATTAAGCACCATCTAAACATAGAACGGGCATTGATGGAACGGGAAAAGGGGAAAATAAATAGAGAGACATAATAGACAAGGCATAGAGAGAAAGAGAGAGAGAGAAGGGATAGAGAAGGAGTAAGAAAGTGATCCAAAGAGAGACAAAGATACAGAAAGCAGAGAAATGGAAACAAAAATACTTACCCTCAAGAGAATTACCACTAATCTACAAAAGGTACAAGAAAAATACACGTGAGAGCTACAGAGAGAGAGAGAGTGAGGGGGAGGGGGAGGGGAGAAGAGACATAGAGAAAGAGAGGGGGTTTAGGTATAAGATGCACAACATTAATACGACTTGCGTACAAACCTGCTGTGGCGCAACGTTAATTCTCTGCTCATATTGTCCGCGGACTCGTTTCAACAGCTCATCATAAGTCAATAAAAATGTTACATGAGAGTTAGGTCTGACATCAGGCACCTGCATTACGAAGGCATCCTTTGTCGGATCCCTGGTTGGGAAAAGGAATACGGAGGATAACAAAGAATATAGAGATTGAAATATCATTGTATAGTAGAGACCAATATGTGATAGGAAATAGAATTTAAAAGATAATGAAAGTGGTAACACCTAAAAAGTCTGACTTAAGGATTTCACCTACGTCACTGTTACAACTTGTACCTAATTGTGTTACTAGCGATGGGCATCACATCTTTGAAGAAGAACCTGTGGCGGATTTAGGGGGGAGCACTTCCGTCCCGTGCCCCCCCCCCCCTTTTTGTATTTTTGTATATTATACCCCCTTTAGGACTTATGACCTTTTCTTTTTGATTGTCAGAGAATTTTGGTGGGAAACGGGACAAAAATATAACTGATGATGTTTTCTGTTTTTTTTTTTTTGCTTGTCAGAAAGTTTTCTAAGATTTGTGCCCCCTCTTTTACAAAATCCTTGATCCGCCCCCGAGAAGAACGAAAGGTATTTCAACTTTCCGCTGTTGCAATTTAACTTGATATACCCTTCGACGGGTAGTGAAAATGAATTACATTGGTGCTGTGTATTTCGTCCTTAATGTACAAATCAAGTTTCGTCCAATTTAAACTTATCGTAACCAGAAAGGACAATCAAGTGCTATCGTAATACCGTGCTCCATCATATAATTAGGCATATAACACTTCCCTTCTTTCGTGTCTTTATTTAATTCATGCAAGCGTCCTGCAATCATCTAAGTTCTAGTTGGGTAATTACCTTCTAGCCAGCACGGCAAGGACCTGTCCACTGCTACTGGTAGCAAACACATTACGCCAACGGTCATCGCGAATGTTCTGAACAACACCACGATAGCGCTCTCCATCGATGTCACTGAAATTGAAAGATTGTGAAAACATTCAAAGGACATTTGTCTCAACAGACAATTTCATCAGCAGACCTCAATAGCCACGGCTCGCATTGTGTGCATTTGTTAAAGATTAACTGACATATATTTTGAATGAAGATAGAGGCCTACATCAAAAGAGGCATATGGTAAAAAAAATCTCACACACTTATGTTATATCATAATTTCATGATTAATAAAAAGAATATTGACATAACATATTCTACTGATTTATAAAGTTTTACAGTTACATTTCTAAATAGTGAAGAACTGCGTTATTGCCAAGAACTTTTCTAAACTAAACTTGTTATGTTAAAAGAATTCCGATGTCTTTGACAGCATTTCATTTGTTTCACTGGATACTCACACATGGAAGCTAGAGATATAAGCTCCACTGGGTATTTGTTGACTGAACTCAACAGGATGGGTTTGATAATCGACATTCTCATACTCCGCTTCAACTCTGGTTTGTGCATACCGCTCTGTCGTGTCAGATTCGACGTTATATCTTCTCAAAACTACTGGGTTTTCCTGAAATAATCCATGATTAATTTTTTTTCGTTATCAAAATAACATTATGAATTATCACTAACTATTATTATCTAGTTATCTATTTTATACAAAAGCAATGACTGGAGGTTCTCAAAAAATTAATAGGCCCAAATTGATAATAATCATTGTTTTACAAAGAATATTCGTCCAAATGCAGTCTTTATCATTAATCAATGTAATTAATTTAACGCTTCCCAACTGCCATTTTATACCGATTTCATTAAGCTATAGATGAGTGGACTTACGATCCGGCGGATAGGAGGCTCCCTGGTTGTGGTTGTTACTGGTGCTGGTGTCGTGGTTGGGGGCCTCGGCGGCCACGGCCTCCGCGTTCTTGGTGTTTGGGTTGTGGTCGGCCTGATCCACGGCGGCCAAGTCCATCGTGGGGCTTGTGTTGTGGTCGTAGGCTTTGGTGGAGGTCTTGTAGGAGGTCTGGTAGGGGGTCTGGTGGGCGGTCTGGTAGGGGGTCTGGTGGGCGGTCTGGTAGGGGGTCTGGTGGGCGGTCTGGTAGGAGGTCTGATAGGCGGTCTCGTAGGCGGTCTCGTCTGAGGACGTGGCTCGCAATTCGCTCCTCCGATCCCAGTCGACGTCTCTCCTATTCTCCCGAATGACGGTCCGACCATGGACCATTCAAATCCACTTGGTCTCGACTCTGTTATCCTCGTCACCGAGACTCCGTGATTGTCGGTCTCACCGGGTTCCAGCACACGTGAGAGAACCATGTTCATAAGTGGTGTCAGGAGGTTATAACGACGGGATAGAACACGAGCACGTTCAGCGATGGCACGGCGTTCCATCGGATCATCTGCTAGACGATATCGGTCGAACAACTCTCGCATGGTCATAAATGCGTATGTCCGCTCAACAAAGTTTGAAGGGATGGTGTCGTCGTTGAGTGTTTGGGGATTCTAGAAAAAAAATAGAGAATAATACCAATTTATGATAGTGACATTTAATATCCAAAATTTTTATATCTCATAAGAAACCCTTTACCATGTGCATATAATTTATATATTTATACACACTCAATATCATTTTACTTCCCAAAAGTTATGAAGTTTTATACCTGCTATATCCAAGTAAACAAAAACATTTATTCACGGCCATACTTGGGATTAGGCGTAATCAAAATCGTTAGTACTTCAGCCTCCACGAATACAAGAGCTTATATTTTATAAATAAGTGTAAAAAGTTTAAATCTATTATTACGTTTACTTGAACATCTGTAAGGCTTATGTTAATCCAGACGTGAGGCATGTTTGCAAAGAAGGAAAAAATCTCTATGAAATCCCATGAAAAACCCTCTACCAAAAGCCGTTGTATGTCATTGACTATATGTCTATCTAAAGTTACCGAGACGAGCAGTTCTGACATATTATTGTAACATTTATTCTTGTGAATTAATTGAAATGAATTGCTATACCGCTTCATTTCATTAAATTTGGTTTATGTAATAGGATCTCTTACCTGCATCAGTGATAGCCTTGCATTCTGCGAGAGGAATGAAAAGAAAAGCTTACAAAGTGGTGACAGTGATTATGATTTAAGTAAATTCATTATAGTTACTTAAAACATTTCTATATGAGTCACTTAATGAAAATGATTACGTTATAATATACTGTATATCTCATATCACATTTGTCTTTAAGCGCTTCCAAAGTGGAAATTAGTTTTAATATTGAAATAAAGAAGACATAAGACAAAGTTATCAGACAATGTGTTATCAAAAGACGAGAAGTGCAAAATAAAGAAAACTGGAGATATACAGAAATTAAGCTATTTTTATTGTTTAAATCAAACTAACCAGATCTATAGAACTTCAGGAAAACAGAGAAAAAATATTCAAGATTTCAGCTCACCCTTAAATTCACATCCTCCTGGAATGTCGTGACACCATCGGCTCCAACAGCAGTGATCTTAATCGGCAAATATCGGAGATCATCGGAACTGAGAATTCCCGAAACAGCTAGTTCGGAACCGTTAAAATAGTTCGGAAAGGTGGTCGCCGAGGTGCTCCCCGGTCTGACGGCATTGTTGAGATATTCCACAACGATGTTGAAGAGTAGGGGTGTAGCAACCTCGCTATACACTCCTAAATAAAGAAGGACAATTTGGGATTAGACATGAATTAAACTTGAATACAATTTTAACGTAATCCAGGACCAAAACCTTAGTTAGAAGTCGAAAATTCGATTCAATAGTGCAGAAGTTAGAGAATACAAAATTGATTCATTATGGGGCCAAAAATCCTCGGCGTTAATGATGGGATTATTGGTCTTCAATATGGCTAAGGTGTAAGGAAGAAACCGAGCAGAGGGGCACATTGTAGAACAATATCCATTCGTTGGCGTACTTTGTGGATGTGACAGGCTTGTAATATAAGCTCAGATAAATATACATTTACAGCAATAATGAAAACAATCACCTAGAGACTTACCTCAGATCTGAAACGGTATTTCGATAAATACTTATTGTTGCACAATGCTAACTCAATGTTATTGACATCGGGGTATATCATCACAACCATCAAAATAAATGTTTATTTTTTTCCACGTTCGTTTATTCTTTTAAAAGGTAAAATAAAAGTGGACACGTACCACGTAACTGTCCAGCAGCAGACGAATCCTCATAGATCTTCCTAGCCATGCCACGATTCTGAAGGGCCAGACGTACCAAGAAGTTGTAGTTGACAAGCTTTCCGAACCCGAGTGTGACTATGGAGCACCGCTGGTTATTGGCATTACGAACGTTACGCTCGATGTCAGAGAGACTTGTTACACCCTCAGAAGGTTTCCCGTCGGTCAGTAAGAAGAGGATACACACCATAGGGTTGGAGACCGTCGAGTTCATGGAGCCAGTGGATTCCAGGAGACTGAGACCATCTAACAGGGCATCGTTCAAGTTGGTTGCTAGGAGGCGATAGGAGAGAAAACTGGTAGAATACAATCTTGTTACAAAATGATGCAGTAGTGAACTCTATTAACAATCAACTCACTAATCGTGGTGTTACTTTAATCACTAGTTATTTGAGTTGGCACTTTGGAGAAATTCATCAAACTCCAAGGGGCATTACACCTTGGCCATTTCATGTTTTGGCATTTTGCTTTACATTCATCATTGATATTACAATTAACAATTAATTTAATGAGGACTCATCGAACAGAAAAGGACTTAGGCATGTTATAGGTCTCCAAGTAAAACACACTTTCACCCATCCTATAAATATTATCAACTGTTCATGCATCTTAAATGAATGATCAAAAATTGTAATAGTATTGTTGTTGTTCATGCATCTTATACGAATGCAGTTGAATTGTGGCATTGGCTAATGTTTAAGATGACCAACTTTGTGATATCTATAGACTAATGTAGTTAATCTTTTTTAATCTTCACATACCTCTTTGAATGTCTAACTGGCGAATGAAATCCTTGGCAGCCCTTATGTTGTAGGGATTAACATCCACCATCTGATTACGATGCCAATCAGCAAACACGTAATCCGAAAAGGGTAAGACATTGAAGCGATCACTGTCATTCATCTCGTCAAGAATGGTGTACATAGCTTCTTTGGTCTGTTTGATCTTATTTCCATACATGGAAGCACTGAAATCGAGGACGAACACTACTCTTTTGTCCACGGCGCCGAAGTTGACGGGTGCAAAGCGATGGATGAAGTTCGTTCCAGAAGTCTGTAATGGTAAAGTATGTACAAATTCAGATGTGAAATAAAATCAACTTTATCATTTCACCTTAAATGCATTACAAAAATCCTAAAGCATTGCAAATGGTGTATGTGTTAATTCATGTTTTGTTCGCATAGCCAGGGGAGCGATGGGGGCGGTCGCCCCCCCCCTAAAACGTCAAATGAAAAAAAAAAAGCGAGAGCGAAAAAGCGGGGGGGGGGGGCATTGAGAGAAAAGGGCCTAAAAAGGTGCTACAAGCCGTTATCTTTTTCTCAAACTTTGCTAAAACGTCGAAGTTTTCGCGCTTCGCGAGGGAAGGGGGAAACTCCCCCCCCCCCCCCCTCCCTGCACCAACTCCTGTTACAGTGCAGTATTGTGTTCAAATAACGGAAAAGCAGTCAGGGCGTCGAACTAACTTTCCGCCTAAAAAGGTGCTGCGTGCCGTTGTCTTTCTCTCAAATTTGCTCAAACGTCAGTGCTTTCGCGCTCCCTGCACCCCCCCCCCCCCCCCCGGGTAGTACACTTCGAGTACTCACAACCGCCCCTAGAATCAAATCCTTTAACTACGCGGTTGGTTTTGTACTATTTGTTTTGTATCATTTTTATTGGTCCGCATTCGTAAACATTACTTTTGTTTTTCTCTTTTCCACGAGTTTGGTCTACACGCCATCAATTCACGAATGAATAGACGCTAGATAAAGAAACAAAACTTAACAAACAAAACAAAACCAGAAGACTTGAGCACTCACCTGCACTTCTCCTACACCAGGAGGATGAGCGATGTCGTATCGTATGATGAAGTCACCATAGATACCAGGTATATTGTAGCGGTTAATGTATTCATCCTGCTGTCGTTGGGTTGGTCGGTAGTCGATTTGACATTTCGTTGTCCCCGTCGTCGATGATGCTCGTGTGTTTCTGAGGTGACTGCCGAGGTCGTATACCTTACCTCTACTATTTCCAGCAGCTTCAATAGAGTATAAGAAATAAGATATAGTTTTGAGTTTTAATCAGAACCAAGATCAATCCTAATTTTGCATTCAATACAATTCAAATCAACATTTATTTCACATATAAAATCGAAAGTTTACATCATACATAGCATATAAAATCACAATAAGAAATATAAACAAGACATACACTTATAAAGTCCATCATGGATAGCATAAAATAAACATACATAAACAAACAATTCAGTAAATAACAAGTACGTAGATAAAAGGGAGATATAATGCCAGAGGCACTAAGGAAAAGACAGAGACACATATGACTGTCTAAAAGGCACAATTATAGCTGTGTTGTTGAGATAAAGAAAAAAAGAATTTTTCACACGTCTTCAGCCAAATGAAGCAAAAGTTTGAGTTAGGCGGTCGATAGTATACATTTTTTTTTTACAACACACTATATGGCTATCATGATAACTGATGGTATTAAAATACTGACTTATACTCTAAAAGGATGCCATAAAATAATATATATTTATATATAAGAAATAAACAAGACGTACATATATATATATTTATATATATATATATATATATATGTATAGTGTGAGAAATTTATGCTTTGAATTTACAATTCAGTTGAAAGGCGATCGGATATGGATTAAAAAGAAAATAATGTTCTATTATCCTAACGAATAACACATTAAGACATGAAACCTTTTTATGGCTAGCTTGCATTGTAGGCCTAAATGGCCCGAGTATACATAAATGGTAATGAATGAATAAAGCGTTCTAAAAGCAATACGTAGAGTTTTCATAATGCGTTCGAAATATATTGCACAAATACACGTAGGCCTACAGGTGGTTAAAGGTCATGTAAAGTTTTGGTAAGCCCTCAAAAACTGTTCGTCAGATTTCTTCAATTTTTGTTGATAAATAGCAAGATACTAGCAATATTAAGACACTGTGAAGATTTCGCCTCCTAAAGTTTAATATTAAACAAATAAGAGGCAAAAACTAATTTATGTGCCGGGACAGGCACGTAAAATCCCAACAAAGGCAGCCTGTGCTATACACTGTAAACACACGTGTAAAACCCATGATGAGTAGCTACACACAGTGCACACACGCTGTCTCTATGCGAAGCCCCAAGATTGCTGTGCGGGGAGCCGTCGGGGTGGAAGGGTCCTAGCATAATGGCAGTGATCAAGCATTCCTTACAGATATTTACACTGAAATTCACCAGAAATCATAGATGGAATACCAAATGATCCCTTACAGATATCTTTTGATACAAGGAGAACAACATGACACTATATTTAACATGTTTCTTTCCAATTTCCTTTTTGCTACCAATACTGTACATGAGCTTTAACATTTCACCATTTCACCGTTTCACTTTAGCAGGGTGGCGATAGATCAGAGAATTGTATATGTTATCATTACCTATGTACCTGATAACATATATACATGGTTACTGATCCATATTATGTATCCCAATCAAATAATGTGAAGCATTGTACTTTATATAGAATGAAGAGATTACAAAACAAAATGGAACACGGATTTGTAAAGACGAAGCTTTCACAAGGAGATTACAACAGGGATGAGAACGGAGGAGGAGACACGTGATTTCATGGTGTAGCAGGAAATTATCACTTTGAGTAAACTATGGTTATGATAGAGAAATAAAGAGGTGGTGAAAGTTGGAGTTATTGAGAAGTAAAAGGATATATATATATATATATATAGAGAGAGAGAGAGAGAGAGAGAGAGAGAGAGAGAGAGAATACCAACCATAATTGGGTTATTCAAAGTATTGGGAGAGGCAATGGTGAATCTAGGGTTATCAGGGGCGGGGGGACTTTTAAAACCACAAAAATCCACGATCCCGAGGGAGGGGGGGGGGGGGGTAACATATAGCGTATAATACACCCTATTGCTTCATTGGGGCGGGGTTTCGATGGGTAGAGGAAATTTGTCATACTTTGATGAGGTATGTCACATCGGTGCCTGTGCGTCCAATGCTCTGATAAACAAACAATTTCAAATACACAGAAGGGATGAATGGTCTCCGATTGTTAATTATGGATTCAAAAAAGCTCATGTTCTTTTGAAAAATCACATTGTTGTTCTTTGCTTTATAATGCATATACATATCAATATCGAGTACATGATTCAAAATAGGAATCAGGGAGGTCAACTCCCTGCAGAGAGTCAACTTACTATTCAATAAGATCAGGGAGCTGTATTTAAGCCTACTAGAAGGGACCCAGCATGTGCATCAGCGGACCCAGGTTCGAGACTGAGCCACGTCTTTCGGATGGTGACGTTAAAGGTCGGTCCCCAGACGTAAATAGTCATATCTGATTGATACACGTCTGTAAAAACCCAATTACACAATTACACGCATCATGGAATCCGTTGGCCTTTAGGCTCAAGTTTGCAAAATTGTGAGAGTGAGTATTTTATCATTATCAAATTATAACTGCATTGGACTTATTTACTAATGCAAGCCAAAAACTTCCCGACATAGGGACGGCTATATACATCTGAAGACAGTAGTTAACTGGCCTACCTATGACTGTATGAAAAACCTTTTCAAACAATGTAAGAAAGAAAGGATTTCTTACTAGATTGAGCAAGTCCTGACATACTGTCCGTGAGCAGGGACGACACTGATTCGGTGTACGATCTCGTATCAATACCTGCCTCGGATCGAACAATACCCTGGGGCTCGGTCACTGTAGAATATATACGGAAGTCATACACGCTCTGGAATGAAAACAGAATTACAGACGTTCTTAGTACATGTAGTAACTTAAGTACAAATTAATCACAAGGTACTTCAGTATGAAAAGCCCAATAAAATTAATTATATCGAACTATTAAATTTACTGTTCCTAAGTGAGATTAGGTGACTTTAGAGTGACTAGCTAGCTGCTACTGATTCTACATTATAGGTATATTATATAAATTATGTTCACAGTATTTAGACAAGGACCTAGGCCAAGCTCCTATAGCTCCACTGGGTTCCACGCTTTCTTTCTTGTATCATTTCACCATTCTTTTGAATTATACTAATGTACATGTACTTGCACTCATGCCACTGACATGGCGTTTGTAAGTGGCATATCTAGACCTCGGCCTCAGGAGAGGCAAATAAAAATTCGAACTTAACTACACCTCACCTGACTCGGTCTAATGCTGATCCTCTGTGTGTACCAACCATTTTGGCGCTCTAGAAGTTCCTGGTACTGAATCATGAGCTGGACGTTACCTCGAGGGACAGTATCTACCGTCACAGTGAACAGGTTCCTTGTCTTCTCCCCTCTGTAATCATACAAAAAATCGAGTATGGGCAATATGAATATTTTTAGTAGCGAAAATCATGGAACCTATCGAAAATTAATTTATTATTACATCCTCTATTCCTTCCCTACCAGTTCTGCTACTGTGTAAATCAAATTTTGGTAAGTTATGAAGGAATGATAAGACTACAAAACCGACTTTGGCGTTAATGTTCTAACATTTATGACTCTTTCATCGAATAATGCTTACAGCTGTTGATCAAATTTTGACAAAGTGTGAATACATAAGTTTGAAAAAGAGGAGATGTGGATGAATAAACACTTCAATAGTACGGTGTACAGATCTGAAATCTCAAACGATTCCCTTCGAACGTTGATATCCTGACGGTAAAAGAAACCCAGAAAATGAATTTGTCATCCAATCATTTCAATAATTATGGTAAAAACAACTTTCTTACCCTGTCGTATACTCCATTTTCTCAAGGCTAGATATAGATACATCTGATGGATGTGATAGATCACTGACTAAGCATCTATCGACGGCATAACCTTGGTATCGCACACCATCAACATTCCTGTGAAAACAGAAATAAAATGAAAATCAAAGCGTTCAAAGGTCAGGAAATAAAATATGACCATGATATTGTAGAATCGGATTTTTCAAACAATAACATATGAGTATACGGATGAAATGAAAGCTAAAAATTATAAATATCGGTAGGGTGACTTACGTCTCTTGTCCGAATATAAAATTTTCCACTTTCTAAAGTTGGTGTGCAAGCACAGCGAGCGAGAGAAAAACTAAATTACAATAGCCATATGCATTGTATCCATTTAGCCTTTTAGTGTAATTTCGTGACTAAAATATACTGGATAAGATATGAAAACTGCAGAGAGACCGTCTCGCTGACTGAACATGAAGTGATGGTTACCCGAATATAGTTTCATAATTCTGGGGACAAGGGGGACGGGGGCTTGAGCCTCCTAGCCCACGCCTTGTACCCCTATGCAGTTAAATTATATTATTACAAAAGTGATTACATGTTGAAGTCGCTGATATATGAGTTGAGAGGGAGTAGAAGATCAAAGGAAACCTTCTGTCTCACTGATGCTGGATTACGGATGTATGCTCTGATCACTGTACTAGCAAACCGAACAGCAATCCGAGACTCGACATGGAACCGAACGATTTCAGGAGCCACGGGAGTCTAAATAAAGTTAAATAAAAGAAGATATATAGGGTATTTGTTAGTCAAAGCCAACGTGCATTGATATAGCCAAAGTGACCTGTGCTTCAGTTGTGATAATCTCCCCCTTTCTACCCCCTTCTCTCTCTCTCTCTCTCTCTCTCTCTCTTTCTCTCTCCTTTTCTCTCTCTCTCCCTCACTACTTCCATTTGACAATGCTATCATTAGGACATCAAAGTATTTGGCTTTGAATTCATGTCACTCTGCATTTTAAAATAAACAAGTATAAATACAAACAAATGTTTATAAATACGATGCAGGCTAAAAATTCGATACTGAATTGTACGGATGTTTAAAAAAGTGCAAAAGTAAAAAGAGGGGGATAGACATAAGATATTATGAGAAAATAAACGTCAAGAAATGGTTTAAGTGTTTAAGTTAATGGGGTACAGAAGAACCTCTTGGTATCTGATAAGCATTAATGCTTGATACTGGTAGAACCAAATAGAAGACCAGCTTGGAGATTTTCAGCCAGCAAGTTCCACGTGGACTAATTCATATGATAGAAATTTCAAGAAAAGTTTGACCCATATATTGGACCAAATATTACTTCAACATTTGTTATCATATACTTACCACATCAACTGCCTGTCTCTTGAATCGATTTATCAGATCTTGCTGTAAACATGACACAAAATAGGCAACAGATATATACAAGTAAATAACCATACCTCTGTATAGCACAAGAGAATAAAGTCATTTATTTTTAAATAATATATGAAGAATTCTAAAAAATAATCATATCATATAAATTACTGGACCACTGAATCTATCCTACCATTCTTTCCAGTAAGATGAAACGAAGACCATTATAATTGAGATTATAAATTCATTGTTAAAGTAATATTCGCTCTGTAGCATTTGTAGTAAGACGAAACAAACAAAAAATAATATTGAGATCATAAATATATTGAAAAAGTAACAGTCAATCTGCAGCATTCATATTAAACATGAACCTTTCATGACAACGAAACGAAATATGATTTTGATTGATCAGAAAAAAATATAATTAATATTTATTAAGTGATTATGTGAGTTATGATAGTAGTTACTTCTAAACAGAGTCTTGTCATTTTGACATTCTGTCTTATTTGTTTAAAAAAAATGTTGCCCATGAAATTTTATTAGGACACAGTAATACCACAGTCACACCAAGAAGTCCGATCCAGACCGACAACAGACCGAACAAAAAATTACATTGCCACCAATAGCCAAGAATCGATCGGTTTGGAGTCGGTGTGGGATGGGTTTGGCGGTGTGACAGTGATATAACTGGAACTAGTCACAGAGAAGAGTATGTAAATAAAGATGGCGAAATCTAGACATTACAAATAGAGAGTACACTATAGATCACTGCTATATGAACGTTTGTAGGTTTACATGCTGAAACAGTTAATATCTTAACTTAAAGAGGAAATCCAACCTTAATAACAAGTTGTTCTGACAGAAAGAGGAAAAAAATCAGAGAAGCAGATTGGTGACAGTTTGAACAAAATTGGACAAGCAATAAAAAAAAGTTAATAATAATTAATAACTTTTTGGAAAGTTGTAATCACTATAGGGGAATTTCAAATTGGCCGAATCGGTAATGTCACTGTGATGTGACAACTCCCTGATTTGATCCAACACACAAAATTACTAGAATGTTCTTTTTTTCCCAAAGTGCATATTACTCAGTAGGATCATTTTCTTTTATGAGGATCTATAACAATATGCTATCTACAATATATTTTTAGTCCTTCCCCGAGGGAAAAGGCACTTCGGAGAAAAGCGCAAATTAATGATATTTTGTGTACAAAATGGGAGAGTGACCGCCAGTATGTCACAATCGACTCATAAAATTGCCAATTTGAGATTTGCATTGATTTGATGATCTCATTTTGTAAACATCCATAACTTTCTTAATCCTTCTCCGATTTCTTTTAAACTTTCACCATCCCGTTTTTCTTATTTTCTCCTTTT
This sequence comes from Heliocidaris tuberculata, assembly GCA_025618425.1. Classification (NCBI taxonomy): domain Eukaryota; kingdom Metazoa; phylum Echinodermata; class Echinoidea; order Camarodonta; family Echinometridae; genus Heliocidaris; species Heliocidaris tuberculata. The sequence continues at coordinate 15,238,818 of CM046832.1, read as the reverse complement.
ATACAAATGATCTTATTACCAACGTTAGATTGCCCTTTAAATGATGTGAGTCGGTGAGAGGTGCTATGGTGAAGCAACTGAATGAATTTATTTTATGATACAATAATAATTTATGGAAAAATACCGTGTAAAGATATTCGTGTTGTATTCTTACGGTGTTTCCCATAAATCATGCAAAGTACTTATTATGCTCTATCTACGTCTGTCATCTTTGAAGTACGTTTCTAAGAAATGGTTCCTTCACGAAAGAGTACAATGATTTTCTCCTGCAAAGACTTAAATAAGTGGTGTTTTCCATAAATCATGATTATATCATACCTTACACTGAAGTAGATTAATTGCTGATATTAATCGAACTATTTGTAAAAGATTAAGCTTTTACATTCAGATTCATACTATTACATAGCAATGATTTTTCTCCATGAACAAAGCGGTAGAGACTACGGCAACATCATGTATTATGATTAGGCCTGAAAATGAAAAGGTATGGCTGTTATTTTTTCCTGAACGTTTGAGGTTGTGAAAGGGACTGGGTGAACGTGATGAATTTGACTATCCGTCAACTTCACCCAGTCCAACCTTCCCGTAAGAAAAACAAACATATATTTTAGTTTAATCTCATGGTGTTACCGTTAAGTTCTGCTAAGTTTTCCACCATGCAAATCTCAATCTTCAGTCAACATTTCAGGTTCTGACCATCTGAAAATTCATTTCAACATAATGAATAAAATTAAACACCCATTGATAAAATCTACTAAAAATACTTGTAAGCAATTTGGTCATCGTTTTACTAAAAGTGCGTTGCAAAAGCACTCAGAAAACAAAGAAATTTTAAAAGAGGAAAATATTCTTGTTTAATACCTTAACCGATGAACATTTTCCCTAATGCTTTCGAATATAATTCTAAAGCAGTTTGCAATAAGTTCACACGTCATGACACCTATACTTTCATATTTTTTTTCTAATAATTCGAATAATACCTTTAACTGAAGCTGCTTCAATTATCAATATAAAGAATGTTTTCTGATGTCATCTTTGTTGAAGACTTTGAAGAACAAGCATGTTTATTTTTGAACGCCCCCTCCCCATTAATATTTCTTTTTTTCTCTCTCTCCCCTACGAACTTGTCAGTGAGAATGAGAATACATGAATCTTGTCCTTTCACATTACTTTTTCTGAACTTGAAGAAGCATAGTATCGATTGCTTGGAAGACCCCCTCTGGATAATAGAGCACATTATCAGATATCTTTGCATTGATTTTTCATATTTCTCTGCTTCACATTAACCGATGAACATTTTCCCTAATGCTTTCGAATATAATTCTAAAGCAGTTTGTAATAAGTTCACACGTCATGACACCTATACTTTCATATTTTTTTTTTCTAAGAATTCGAATAATACCTTTAACTGAAGCTGCTTTAATTATCAATATAAAGAATGTTTATACCATGACATTTTTTTTCTGATGTCATCTTGGTTGAAGATTTCGGAGAACAAGAATGTTTATTTTTGAACGCCCCCTCCCCATATATATTTCTTTTTTTCTCTCTCTCCCCTACGAACTTGTCAGTGAGAATGAGACTCCATGAATCTTGTCCGTTCACATTACTTTTTCTGAACTTGAAGAAGCATAGTATCGATTGCTTGGAAGACCCCCTCTGGATAATAGAGCACATTATCAGATATCTTTGCATTGATTTTTCATATTTCTCTGCTTCACATTAACCGATGAACATTTTCCCTAATGCTTTCGAATATAATTCTAAAGCAGTTTGTAATAAGTTCACACGTCATGACACCTATACTTTCATATTTTTTTTTTCTAAGAATTCGAATAATACCTTTAACTGAAGCTGCTTTAATTATCAATATAAAGAATGTTTATACCATGACATTTTTTTTTTCTGATGTCATCTTGGTTGAAGATTTCGGAGAACAAGAATGTTTATTTTTGAACGCCCCCTCCCCATATATATTTCTTTTTTTCTCTCTCTCCCCTACGAACTTGTCAGTGAGAATGAGACTCCATGAATCTTGTCCTTTCACATTACTTTTTCTGAACTTGAAGAAGCATAGTATCGATTGCTTGGAAGACCCCCTCGGGATAAAAGAGCACATTATCAGATATCTTTGCATTGATTTTTCATATTTCTCTACTTCACAATAAGTTAAGATTAATACAGAGATCATGAAGATTGCAGACCAAAATGTCCACGGCACTTTGCCTCTTTCCTAAAAACATTCACATCTTCGATGCCTATGAGTATTATGACAATTTTATAATAAAGAATAAGAAAAGGAAAATTGTAGCTATACCCAGGTCTACATACTTAGTCTTTCTCAACCAACAAGATAGAAAAGATTCTATCTATGCTTGTAGCCTCTATTTCACATTTCCTAGGGGCACTTTGAGGTATATAGCTTCTTCATCATGCACGATGAAATAACGCGAGTGAGTTTATCAACCAACGGACATAAACATATAAGGCTTTGTAGGCATATGGACAAAGCAGATACATTTTGGTTTATTTATCATATTCCTAGCATAAACGAAAAATCAAAATGTACAAAATTGTGAAATACTCCATGTACCTTATCTTCCAATCTCTTACAAAATTAATCTCTATTGACAAAAAGGCTTACATTACTTTTTTAGATTATAAAGAAGAAGATAAAATCACTCACACTCGGTAACAAGAACTGCACTTTTCAGAACTGAACTTGCTCTTGACCTTTTTTTGAAGATTGTTCTGAAATATTATTTGAATATTTCATAAGACCTGGGGCTAAGATCATGAGCACAAAAACAGATCGGATTGAATATTTATTTTTTTAAAGCCGTTTATGGCGCTATAAACTTGTGTATCACACTGTACGGATATGTTGGAAAACGAGATAGTCTATTAAAGGCATGATGCAGGTTCATATTTCAAAATAAAACAATATGTTTAATTATATCAGGTCTTTATTGGAAGCGGCTTTAAAATATCAAATGGCATACAAATACGGCAATAAACAAAATCAATTTAATTAGCCTATTCATCGAATTGATAGAGAATGTGTATTGATAGAACAGACCAATCAACACGGAAAGAGTAAATATTTATGTTTTGAAGAGTGAGAGGTTTGAAGGTAAGAGGGGTGCACCCCCGCTCAATACCCCCAGAACGTCCCGATCTCCTGGGCAACCGAATGTGGAAGCCTCCGCCCGTCGCTCCGGTGACAGACTGTCTACAAGCTGTGTACCTTCCCACGCCCCCCTGTACACGGGCTTTGTTCTCACCTATCTCGCCTTAGCTCGTCTAGGTTAGTTCTCGTCAACCATCGTTGGGATGGTGGTAAGAATAATAATCCTATTCAATGCAACCTCCCACCCACTATTCCACTTTTAGATTTCTTTTTCATTCTTGCACGTACTATGCACAGTCAGAGTAAGAAAATTAAGGGGGAGGGGGGAGGTGTAAATTTTGATGTGCATTGAGCAAAGAATTTATGGAAAACTACTATGACGTCATCATTAGGGTAAGTAGTAATAGCTTCATGGAAATTTACCTGTATAATGCTTCTGTATGAAATGAAATATTTAGGAAGTTCTAGGAATCACTAATGAGAAGAAATGGTAGTCTTTTACTCTTTTCCCTCATCACTGTATTTTCAGTATTTTGCAGATAAAGACAATTATTGTTATAGTTAGTTGACAGTTACCAATGGTTGAATTTACTATATATAATTATAATCTTTATAGATTAAGAACATAACTGCTCCTCTGAACGTAACTCGGTATCAGGTAAATCTGATAAAATTTCCATTATTTTGTATTTTTTCTCATTCATTTCAGAAAAGATCAAATGCATATGCATGGTCATCAGAAAAGTATTCACATCTTTATGGTAGCTATACAGTACCTCAACCTTATACCATCAATCCATGTATCCATTTGATTTACCTGGATATTATTAAAACTATAATAAATATGATATGTTCTTACAGGTTTACAATATAAATCTTTGTTTCGCTTACAGTCACTTGTTATTATTATCATGTTGTATTGATTAATCAATTTACCCATCAATACTTTAGCTCTGTTGTGTTCCATTGATTCAGAAAAAAATAAGCCGAAATTATTCTGCATATATAAACTTTCAAGTACACGAGATGAAAGAGAGATGATTTATGTAATTTCAAACATTCTTAAACCCCCATAAGCTGTGCAAAAAATAGGACTAAACATTTATTTCGTGATAATCATGATAATGAAGAAGTTAGGCATCCTTTGTGAAAAAAAAAGATCCGCAATATCGCAATATTAGGTTTGTTTTGGAATATAGAAAAAATAGCGATATCAAAATTAAGGGACTCAAATCCCTGATCCTCCTTTGAACCTCCTTGAAACGCCGAAAGGGTTTTTTGATAAATGAGCGTCCTTGAAAATGCTATTTAAAAAAAAAGAATGAAAGATAAAGGTGCATTTTACAATCCCCATTTTCTCATATTTTTCATCGAAAAGAGGATTATTTGCATAAAAACGACTCTGTTTTTTCTTTACAATAGGGAGTCATTGTAAAATCCTGGAACAAGTCGTGTATTACACCTTCTGTATAAAATTCAACACTCCTGTTTCAGAGTACTTATGTGTCTCGTTACTCAGTTTTCACTGATGTCTCCAAAAGATAAACCTTTTTAAAATGTTATTCTAGAATAAGCCTTTTTAGTACAAAAAGCTGACATTCTATAAAATAAGTATAAGAAGTGGCTACGTTCTTTCCAAACTCGCTTTTTCTAGATAAATAACTGAACAAAAAACAAAACAAAAACAAACCAAAAAAAAAAAAAAAAAATCCAAGAGAAACTTAGTTGAAAAGGTTTGACTCATTCAAGTTGGACTTACCGCAGTAATCGGTTGCTGTTTCTGGTGCTCTGCGATGGCGACCCATCTCTCCCCCTTTGATGATGCCTCGCAGGGGTGAGAAAACAGCTGAAAAATAGCAACCAAGATCAAGAAGAGTCGAAGATAGGTTCTTCTCAAGGAGTACTCCATCCTCCCTGTTTGTCCAAACCTCATCTTCAATGTAATATTTTGGGGAAGTTCAGTATCTCCTATTCCACAGGCTTTCCTCTACCCAAGTTTTGTTAGGACACCCAGCAACGAGCACAGAGCGTTCTAGTCGTGGCATTGGAACGAGCGATTCTTTATTATTTCTATATTTCTCTCTCCCTCCTTCAGGTATCGTGTTATGATCACAAAAGTGTGGAAGTTGATTTTCTCCCATTGTCACTTTGCAATTGATTTGTGAGTGCATGGGTAATTGTTGTGGTTTTGTTAAGTTTTGCAGAGGAGTCAAGGATTCCATATTGCGAGATGGGTGCAATGATTGACACTAACCCAAGGCTACGCAACATTGTAATAGGCTGGGAGAAAATGATATAAAAGTAGGACTGATGAAATTCACTATCGAAAGAAAAATAAATCATTCTGCAACGTTACTACGGGTGAATTATTTGACAAGATACTAGGAAAACCTTTTCTATTGAGCAAGTTTTCGAATTTGTGACATATTTCAAAATAACACATTTCACGGTTCATGAAATATATTATGCTATTGTATATAGCATTCTTCTCATTAAAAAAAAAAAACGCAATCAATATGTGTCATAGACAGGAACAGATTTTTTTTTTTTAATTTGTGTAAAATGTCAAGAAACACTCATCAGGCTGACTTTGAACAATATGAGAGGAATATTTACGCTGACATATTAAAGTTAGTGAATTGAAAAAAAAACAACAACAACACGCACACGCATTCTGCATCTATTCAGTGACTAAAATCAGTTAACATATTTTGTGTTAATAGGCCTGATTCAAGGCACCTTTAATTTGTATTTTAAAGGAATTACGAGTACCCCATCTACGAGAGAGTTATATGTTTGTACCATCTTCACCTTCTATCTACATATACAGTTCAATTCTTTCAAGTGCTTTTCATGCTAGACAATGACATTACTGCACTGATCACATGTTGTTATTTGTTATGAAATCAGAAATGTGCTGAAAGACACCTTTTAAGGAATATATCAATGCACCATCATATAGTCATTTCTCAATTTTTGAACATTTGACAATAAATTTGATCAGGACCTACTGCATAGCGTGTAGAACAATTACATTTGAAACGGGCCAATATCACATTTCCCTGCTTCCATTGAAGTCAAATACTATTAGAGATATTTCAGAATTGGATTTAGATTTCTGCTCTAATTATAAATATTCCTAGTTTACAGTCTAACTTAATCTAGAAAAGTCTTCAGCGCATATCAGCAAGACATGACACAATACACATGATACAGTGGTTTGCTATATGACAATTTACTAATGTGTTTTACCATGTTGGCTGTGCTCACATGTGTTACATGAAATGGTGAAGGCAGAGGAACCTCCCCATGAAGGCCGAGAAACTTCCCTATATTCAGATATTCCACCAGTAATTAAAATTAAGACCGTAGCTTGGTCTTAGTCATATAACTATGGAGACAAAACATGAATTTTAGTAGAATACGGGCCCATAAGTTTAGAACCTATTGTATGTTTTCTTTCTGTTTAGCGAAACAAATAAACTTTAACGTTTCCGAATAGATTTCGTTTTACTGGAAAGTCATAACATTGTCACTGCTCACTTTGATGAGTCAAACGAAACCAAAGAATACAGAGTATATCAAAGCGTGTATTAGGGAACAGGATATACCTTATAGGTTTATTGCAAAGTAGCCTATCTCTCCTCATGACAAGATCGTACCCCCAAACTGGAAGGCAATATGAGGTTTTTTGGTATCTAAAATGATGTTTGAAGCTCAACCCTTTATTCTCTAAAAGTGGAGAGATATAAGACAATGGCTACTGGCTAATATGACGCAATTATAATTCAAATATTTGAAGTATAATTCTACCCTGTCTTTCCTCTTGTCATATACATTGCAAACATGAATAATGTAATTTCTTTCATATTCTCCTTGTTCTCCAGATGCCTCAAACCCTTTATTACTTAGTCTCTCATTAACATATGGAATAAGATTTTTCCAATTTTAAATTGTTTGTCTCTGGGATTGAATGTGGGTAATATATGTATAAGTGATCTTTTCTAATTATTTTGATAGATATGTTTTATTTTTGTATTTTTAATATTTTTTTCAAGGATTTTTATATCATTCAATTGCGTATTTTGACAATGAGGCAAATTTGATAAGTCATCAGTTACTTTTCATACCTATTTTATTCGAAGAACTGCTGTTCCACTTGGAAACAAAAATCACATTTCCATTACAAAGGAGAAGCAGTTGCGTCACAGATGGGTGAACCTTTTCACCGATTTTCGAACTGCAAAATGTCATTTTGTTACTAATCATCTAGAAAGAATATCTTTTGGGCACGTTCAGTTTATTCGGCCACTTTGACAATTGGTATATCAGTTATGAAGTACGATGAAATTGTGTTCAGAAAAGGGGTAGTGACAGGGTGTGAACAAGAGCTTGAAAATTAATCACATTAGTAAAAACATTGGCCATCATTTTGCCTACATGATAAAGTAATCTTGTAAAGTGCATACTGCAATTCTGAAGTCTGGGTATAGGACGAAAATAGCTCTGAGGACTCACCTACATGTACCTAGTTTGATTTACGTAGATCCGTTGAACAGCTCTTATCCGATTTTTATCTTTCCTATTATTCAGAATAATGTGACCACCTGCACCTGACTAATATGGGTATCTGTATTACCTATCACGGTTTGCGACATTTTCTATATAGAGGGACGGACAAGAAATGTAGTTCTTACTTAACCCAAAGGTTTCCACTGAGTACTGAAGTCAGATTGACGACACCAATATCTGGATAAAAAAGATATTCATACAGCATAAAGTATTATTTGAACTAATTTGTAAAATAAGTTAGACGCATCAATTTTATCTTGCCTCTGGAATCACGTTTAAAAAAACAAGAAAGGGGAAAGAAGGTAAGTAAGATTTGTGATTGATTGCTTTCATAATTGTTTACATGTACTACTACACCACAATTATGCTATAACATGCATTTATGATAATATTATATCATCTCCTATTAGCTTGAACAATTAATGTCCTGACTAAACCTGAATTTTTTTTGGTTCGAGATTTATTTTGAACATAAGGCTCTCTTTCAACCAATTAAATTCCCGGAAGAAACAAAAAGCGGATGACTAACTTCAGAGTAATATTGAATTATTGCAAAGGAGAAATTACTTATTTCATATTATTTACAATAGAAAGAGAGGGAGAGGGAGAGAGAAATGGGAGAAACAAAGACTACATTTACTTGAAAACTAAAAGAATTGTGTTTAGTTAGAGAATACCTTTTTTTCCTTGTCGGAGGAATTTTTTACAATGTGGTTGAAATTGTGCTTTTTAAGGATAACAAAGTGATGATTCTAGGTCATTCATATTGGTATAAAGAACACAAAATAATGCAAGGTGAAATTCAGGGCAAAGGTAAGCCTAATGTCAGTTTTTAACAATGAACCTGTAACCTATATTCTATGTTTAGACTTCAGTTATGTTGATTATTTAATATAACTATGACCCGTCTGTAAACTATATTGGTTGGAGTCATTTCCATGTTGGCTTCCTGTCTTCCATCCACGCAGTGCATTCATTCTTAACACAATGACTCAACCACCTTGTGAAGAGCAAAATGTCTCAAATCAAAACTAAAATGACGTGCGTTGTAAAGACAAACAAAACAATCATGACTGATTTCCTTCATTTATCTATGATTTGTTACAGTAAAGTGTTGCACGTTGCCATCGTACTTTCATTTAGAGAATAGGATTAAGGTTAAACGGGCGTCGCTTCGGGATTATAATCACTCTAGATGAATACTTGGACATTCATTGCTACTTTTATAAACCCGATAAATGGCATTGTATGATTACTTCACTTCACTTTCCAGCCTAGTCGGTGACCGTCGCATGTGGAATCAGCTATAAAAGTGATGTAAATATTTTTTTAGACACTAAATGAGTTACAATATATAAAAGATCATCAATGTTGAATTAACGCGGTTTACAGCTCCAGTCCGACTGATATCGCAACACCGAAAAAAGCCTAACATTTTGTACCTTCACAGTTGTGCAACCAAGAAGTAGTGGGTAACACGACTACTCTTGAACTTTTCTTCACTCTGTCTTTTATAGCAACATCATGATGACAGCGTCTCGACACCTGCTTTGGATAGTTGCCATGGCAACATGCCTGGTAGCAATTTGTGCAGACGATATGGATGAGGACAAGCTTGAGAACTTTCATGACTACGGTGAGTAAATATCACTTTTTACCATTTATTTAGTTTTTGTTTTTGTTTAATATTTAGGGTTTACAGTATTAACAGTTAGGACTTTATAACAATACTGAAGAAATCCTGATGTTATTAATTTGGTCTTTGTGAACTAATACTTGAGTTAAAATGTGCAGTCTACCTGTTACAGTTCATTAAAATGGCTTGGAAAGTTTGATTAATGCACTTATTGAATACAGATCATTAATGGATTTGCATTTTAGTCAAAAGTGAAGATTGATATCAATTAGTCAACTATACTCTCTCTCTCTCTCGTTATCATCTACTCACTCTTTCCCATGTAGGAATGGGCAGTCCCAGTGTGAAATGCCCGAAGAAGTGCTGGTCTGCACCTCCACCTAAGAAAACCATCTGCGCCACCAACGGAAGAACTTATATCTCATGGTGTTACTTACGTATGAGCGCATGTGCACAGCGTCCTATTGCTGATTGGCAGGTTGCCTACCTGGGACCATGTTTAAACCCGTTTGGTTCCAGCAGCTATGCCTCCAGCGTACACGAGGTTGGACCGTCGTTCGAGGAGACGAATCCCTTCGGAGAGCTAAAGAGAAAACAGCAACAGCAACAAAGACAGAGGATGCCTTTTGAAGAGGAAGAGGAAGAGGAAGAGGAAGAGGAGGAGGAAGAGGAAGAAGAAGAGGAGGAAGAAGAGTCTTCACCAGGTATGAATTAATGTTCATAATGCTCTGATTAAATATAAGTTACTGCGTTTCTCAACAAACTTTATTGAAAATTGGTTTCATCCATCGAAAAAAAATAATCTTAAATCAGAATATTACCATGATTACACACCTCCTGAGGCTGAGGCCTGGCTAAGGCAACAGGCAATACGCATCGTCACTTATTATTACTTGCACCTACAGCTTCATCTATGAAAACCATAGTTACGATAACACTTCAGGTCAACCTTCGTCAACCCGAAACTGCAACCATGTCGGTTAACAACGAATAAAGACAACTGAAGATAGAAAAAAATATGAGTTTAGTAAGGAATGGGGTGCAAGGTTGTATTTCCATTCATCCTCTATCAGCAACCATCACGGAGCAACAGCGGAGTTAACACAGGTGACAACCTTCCACATCACCTGTGTCTGAGGTCAGCTTCGCTCTTTGGCGACAAACCAACTGGGGCCGATTTTTTTTTTTTTTTTTAAATTTACAATTTGAAAATCCAGCCAAGACCAAAAAGAATCTACGACTGTAATGGGGCAATTGAAAAAACAACGTATTACCATGCATGTGACACTCTGATGATTATATGGCAACAACTTTGTCACCCGTAGTCGCATGAAAGATCGTTTTAAGTGGTGGTGGGGTGGGGATTTAATGAACAATCGATAGAATTTTACTTCCATTGTATCAGTTTTATCTTTGCATCTAGCAGTTACAATAACAGATATTCAGTTTACTCTTTCAGTCATCATTAACAACTGACATAAATCATAAATATCTCTATTTACCTCCATCCAGTTGCGATCGGTGGTGGCGAGTCATCAGATGGAGAGGAGACGGAGTCATCTCCACTTGAACCAGCTGGTCAAGGAGGTAAAACATTCAGCTAGTAATTCCTAATGTTGAAACTAAAAAGAATTTGATTGTATAATCCATAAACGGTTGGCATGACAGCTAACATGTCTGAGATTACAGACTTACATGGCAAATCAAAACAATATTCTTTGCACATAATGTCTACACTGATTTTGTGCATGTCAACTACATTCGTTCACACTATGAAATAAACTGTGTCATTTATACATGTCTATACATAAAGCTATGAAATTAAGTTGTCTCTGTAATTGATATTCTATTTCATGATAATAAATGTCTTACGAACTTTAGGTTATCAAACAGTTTTGAACTCTCCATTGCGTTTAACTTTGTTATCTCGGTTTTTATCCATCTTAAAGCCTTAGGTCTAAAGATTTTTTGTTTGTTTTTTTGTTTACAGTGTCTGAGTCAGAAGAGCCTGAAGAGTCTGAAAGTTCAGAAGGAGCAGAATCCTCACCACCAGCAGAACAAGCAGGTAAAACTGTTTCCATGTGGTCTCTGTACATGTCCACTGGTCCTTACGACTTCGTTTATATTACAAAAAAGTGTTTCCCAATTAGAAATAATAAAATGATTTAAGTTAAATAAGAATACTTCATCGTTTACTTCTTATTTATTTTTTATTTTTTGCAGCCTCTGAATCTGTAGAACCCGAGGAATCTGAAGAACCAGAAGAATCTGAGGAACCAGAAGGATCCGAGGCAGCTGAATCATCGCCTGTCGAACAAGCAGGTAAATTATCTCTTGAGGATCTTGTATTTTGCCATGTCACTGTTATCAATAGATAATGTCGAAAAGCTGTTATTATCACTTGTATAAAGCAGTATGACTTCTCAAAGCGAAAGTATAATCAATTTTTATAAAAATCCATCAAACCTTTACAGCATCCGAGTCAGAAGAACCGGAAGAATCTGAGGAGCCTGAAAGTTCAGAAGGAGCCGAATCTTCTCCCGTAGAACAAGCAGGTATCATTTGCTAACTTTCATGATTAAAATTGATTGTGCATTATTCATACATTATAACTGCTTTATCAATTCAATATTTATTTGAACTGGATATTAAATCACGCTAATTTCTTCAAACACTCGTGTCTGATACATGATTACGTTCATTCCAAACCATCAGTAATTAACTCTCAAATTTAAGCATTAGAACCCAGATAAGTAGCAATGATCATCCTGCACAATACTGTGGTTATTGCTTTACCAAATGACCATTTTACATACATGTTTTAACCTAGAGATGGATTTGATATTCTTATATTGTTATCTTAACGAAGCTGAACATAGAGCAATTAAATGTTTTGATTGATTCCAACATTTTACAGTATCTGTAGTGTCAGCAATGTTAAGAATAATTTGATTAATTTTGTTACTGAACATGCTGAACAGCATCCGAGTCAGAGGAACCCGAATAGTCGATTTGATACATTTCTATACTTCTTCCCAAAGAGAAAACCTGTGATATCCTACTGTAGATACCATCATCTTTGTAAAAGGGTAGTTCAGAAACTCCCGGAACAAGACTGATCAACAAAATCAAGGATAGAAATAGATGTTCTCTTTCTGTAGAGATCACGAACTATAACTAGATACCTTGTTTACTGTCTTTGAATATTGAGGTTTCGTTAACTCCAAACAGCATCCGAGTCAGAAGAGGCCCAGTCTTCTTAAGAGCCTGCAGTTTCAGACACTTCCCCAATTATACCAAGCAGGAATACACCAGCTTTGAGATCATACATCTTCGATGATTCGAAGATGATATCAATGACAATCGTAACTCCTGTTTATCTTTTTTTTTTTTTGTATTATAGTATAATTCTGAAGTTCCCAATTAAACTTATTTCGAATGACACGTGAATGATTTTTTTTTCTATCTTTCCCTTTTTCCTCGATTCAGTATCCGAGTCAGAAGAACCAGAAGAATCTGAAGAGCCTGAAAGTTCAGAAGGGGCCGAGTCCTCACCAGTAGAACAAGCAGGTTTGTAATATCCAAACATTTTTTTTTCTCTCTGTTTCTAAGAACATTAAATTGCCCAGATGCTGTATAAAGGTTGAACATTAGTCAAACTGAGATAAATCAAAGAATATTGAAGGTTTAAATCCTTGAATTCTTAGAAATATTTGTTGAATATACAGGTCCCCCTTTTTTATTCAAACAGCTTCCGAGTCAGAAGAACCCGAGGAATCTGAAGAGCCTGAAAGTTCAGAAGGAGCCGAGTCCTCACCAGTAGAACAAGCAGGTATGTCAATTCTAGGCATCTGTTTTTTCGCTTGTTTATGTTCCAAACCATATGGCATAAAATAATTAAATTGCCTTGAGAATCTAATTGATCCAACATAACAGTTAGATAATAATTTTATTAAGATGAGTTTGATAAGTACTTGAAAGTGTAGGTACTCCAACTCATTGATAATAATTGAATAATGAACATTCTTAATTTTCTTCAAACAGCTTCCGAGTCGGAAGAACCAGAAGAATCTGAAGAGCCTGAAAGTTCAGAAGGGGCTGAGTCCTCACCAGTAGAACAAGCAGGTATGTTATATTCAGACATTTAGTTGGTGGTTTCCACGTTCATTAAATTAAAGAACATTAAATTGCCTTGAGATATTAGCTGCTTTATGCGTTCATCAAAAATTCGGGATGAGATTAATTCAAGAATATCAAAGGTTCAAATCCTTATTGCTTGAAATGTTTGTTGAATACAGAGATTCCCCATTTTTCTTCATTCAAACAGCTTCCGAGTCAGAAGAACCCGAGGAATCTGAAGAGCCTGAAAGTTCGGAAGGAGCAGAATCTTCTCCAGTAGAACAAGCAGGTATGTTGCATCTAGGCTTTGGGTTTGTGGTGTCCACATTTAGAGAGGTATGAAAATTGAATTTCCATACAAATTTCTCTTGCTCTGAGAGCGCAATTGAAATAGATGAATTCAAGAAATGTTTGAAAGTTTAAATTCTTGAACATTTAGTTATTTTCGTTGAATGCTAAATATTTCCTCTCATTTGTCTTTTCATTTCAAATAGCATCCGAATCAGAAGAACCAGAAGAATCGGAAGAGCCTGAAAGTTCAGAAGGAGCCGAGTCTTCGCCAGTAGAACAAGCAGGTATGTCGTATCACTTTATAGTCTTTTAGTGAATAGTTTCTTGTTGTGATTGCAATGTTCAGAAGAAAATGAACTTTCCAAATCGTGACTATCATCGACTTTTAAATTCTAATTAACCCTTTCTAGACTATTGACCACATTTTGTGGTTTGGCTCAATAACTTTTGATTCAGAGCTCTAAAAAACTATACTAGATGCATGAGTAGAAAGAGCAAAAATTTCTACACATACTATGTCCATTTTTGTTGCATGACCATATTGCGTTTGATGCCAGGAATTATAAAAACGAGATTAAGCTTTAAAATCCTTAAATTGGCAACAAATTGAGAGGTTCAGAATCATTTTTTTTCTCTCAAAATTGGCAATTTTTACAACTTTTTGACAAAATTCCTTACCACGTATATTGTTTCAAAGAAATTACACCTTGCACTCTCAGAAATGTTGTTTAAAATCATTAGGTTGATTCAAATATGAACCTACCAACTGTTGGTTAAAACAAAATTGTGTGTAAAACATATTGGAATTTTTTTAAACCAACAGTTGGTAGGTTCATATTTTAACCAACCTAAAATCTTTTCTGAGAGTGTATCAGAACCATGTAGCACTAAAAGAAAAATATTATTGTTGCCAATTTGAAGAACAAAATGTGATCAATTTAGCCCTTAAATAATTATTGTTCTGAAAGGGTTAAACAACCCATACATGTAAGGCTTACAGATTTGTGTAATGTTCATTCTCGAAACAGCATCTGAGTCAGAAGAGCCAGAGGAAAGTGAAAGTTCTGAGCCAACCGAATCTATTCCAGTCGAACAAACAGGTATTACCATCACACACAATATGTGGAAATGCAATATAAAACTCAAATCATTGTTCCTGTCGTATGCCAATTACTGTGTTATCATCGTTTAGAATTCTACCAGTCTCTTATTTACCCTTTCATGGTTATAAGAAGAATCTCTTTTCTCACAGTCTTTGCACTCTCACTTTCCCGTTTTCTTGTTTTCCCCTCTTCCATCATTGAACGACCCTTCTCTCTCTTTTTGTTTCTATTTTCTTTGGAACTTTGACTTGCTTATTTTTGTGCTTATAAAATTCACATGTAAAAGTATATAAGCCAAATAAAAGCTGTATTTAACACTTTGCAGTAAAAATACATAATGTATAGTTTGTTTACATGAAATATTCAAGGTCGATATTGTGCATATAGATACTTTTTTTGGTTAGAATATTATTTTACTATACATGAACAAAAGGATATTTATGGATTTAATATGATTCCCTCCTCAGGCGAGTCATCAGCTCCTGAAGAATCGGAAGGCGCAGAATCTCCTCAACCATCGGAATCAGGAGGTAAGCGGTTCATCGATATCAAAGAGTATAACTGATTTCATTATTTGCATAATCTAATTTCATGATTATTAAGTATACAAATTAAAACGGCAGCAAAATACATAATTATAAGGAATTTTAACTAAAAGATGTCAACCATTAAGTTACATTCAAACATGTAACAGCTGCCTAGTCACTGTCAATTTTCCCTTGCATGTTAAGAAGTGAAATTTAAAAAGAGATATTAAAACAATATTTCTAGAATATTTCTTTTTTAATTCATTTTTTCCTATTTCATGTTTTTATTACACATCAAAAAGACATTTAGAACTCCTGGTTTATGAGATTCCCCTCATAGCCCAAATGACTCCATCCTATCTATCGACGTCCCCTCCCTCCTTTCAAGGGAGGAGTGTTCACGTGATGTATTGCGGAAGTATCTCCGTCACTCTGACGGAAATTTGCCTCGGTTTCCCATTTCCTTTTTACGTAATATTGGTTGAGATATAGAAAAGCCAATTTAAACTCTTTTATGACCACATAAGATTAGTGTCCTATACTTTGAGATATCTGGTAAATGCACAAGATCCAACATTCCCTTAAAAAAAAAAAAAAAAAAAAAAATATAATATATATATATATATATATATATATATATATATATATATATTTATATATATATATATATGTGTGTGTGTGTGTGCATATATCACCACGTTGTGTTATGGCTTTTCCATTTTGCTCCCTGACAAATAGCAAGAAAGAAATTAATTAACACATAAGATATTAATTTAAAACAAACATTTCTCAAAGTTTTGCAGTTGCTTTTTTTTTTTTAAGTTTTAATAAATTTAAGACAAATATTTCTCGAAATTTTACATTTGTTAAAAATAGATTTTAGTAGAAAACGTTTGACTCTTTTATCCTGTTATCTAATGTTTTCTCACTTAGAGCCGTCCGAACCCGAGGAGGAGGAGGAGGAGGATGACGATGATGAGGACGACGAAGATGACGAGGAGATGGAGTCATCACAGACCGAAAGCGTAGGTCCGCATACCAAAAAACCAGGTAGAGGTTATAGGTCATTTCATGCTGAGCTTGAGCAAGACACTCATAAAAAGTGAAGATAACAAAAGCTTTTTATTTGCGGTTGTTAATGATATACTTTTTGTTTGTTTTGCAGAATTTATAGTTCTAATTTGGGAAAGTAAAAGCTGTGATTGGTTATTTACATCATCTTAAGGAATACGTAGGAATGTAACTCATATAAACCAAAGATGGATTTGGAGGCAGAGATTATTGTACATAAATGTGATATTGAAATGAATTACATTGTGAATATTTTGCCGATGCCTTTCCAGCAAGAGGTTATAAGTATTTG
The DNA here is from genome assembly GCA_025618425.1 of Heliocidaris tuberculata. NCBI lineage: Eukaryota > Metazoa > Echinodermata > Echinoidea > Camarodonta > Echinometridae > Heliocidaris > Heliocidaris tuberculata. Next base: position 15,222,077 of record CM046832.1, on the reverse strand, counting down.
TTCAGTGAAAAGAACTGGATTTCTTTCAATCTTATGGGTATCTCAAGCCAGCATAATCATTACGAACAAAATTCGTAAACGAAATGGCTATCTGTTTATTGATGAAATTACTTGATACTACTAGTTTCAAAACTGTCATGTGTCTTTAACATAATCTCTAATCTTTATCGCACAAATGGGCAGTTCCTGGCAATATGCTATGTATCATATTTTGGGAATATGATATTTCTCACAACTTTCCAATGCCCTGAACATTAAAAGAACGTTTTTCGTTTTCTTTGGTTGTTTTCCTTCACAGTTCCCCAAAACCGCACACCTTCCACTGCCCCACCAAAGACCACAACAGTTGCCACTACCACTGCTGTCCAACCCACCTCACCTCATCATGTTGCAACCACTCAGGAAGGGTGTCAGGTCTTCTGTCCACTCGCCGGCGAGAAGGTCTGTACTACAGTAGGCACCTTCGATAGCCGATGTCTCTTTAACTTCCTTAAGTGTCTTGGTAAAGTCGGCCAGGATGAGACGGTCCTTTTTGATGGCGAGTGTCCATCGACCCCCGCTCCACCACGGCTAAAGACTGCCGCTGTGACCCCACGGAAGCCCGATTTGATCACTAAGCCCCCAGTACTACCAACAACGGTATGTTGACTTTGTTCATAACTTATCTTAACTGCATTTGAATTTATTTTTTCCATGTTCCTATACTTCACTTATTCAAAATGTGACCAAACATATAACAAAACTTTAAAAACTTTCCTCTTGAAACCATAGGAATCACAGAAAAAAAGTTGGTGTGGTCTAGTGGATAAGTCACCGAACTGTAGATCACAAGGTAAGGGGTTCGAATCCCAGCCCGGCACTAACGTCCTTGGCAAGACATTAATCTACATTTGCCACTCTAGAACGCCAGAACTAGGCAAAGGCCAAGACCGTTCTTGAGAACGGATTTTATCACTGATTGTCTCTGATTTTTTTTTTTTTTAATTCTTTTGATATTCCTTCTATTGTTCGCAGACAAAATCACGATGCCCAACGTCATGCCCTATCTCCAGTGAACCCGTCTGTGCTACATACACGGCTCTCAATGACTTCTACTCCACACCCAACCCCACCCCTAGCTTTATGACATACACTAATGAATGTGTGTTCAGGCTGCTCCAGTGCCAAGGCAAGATCAGTCCGGATGACATCATCTTATTCCAAGGGATGTGTCCGAAAACGCCTCCAACTTTACCTGATGTTGATATTTCTTTAAGGGGCACTGTTGGGCCTTGAAAACCTGTCAGTTTGTGTTTTATATACCAAGTAAAGAGATATACAGAGAGAAAAATGAGAAGGAAATTAAACAGAGGGAAAAATGGAGGAAAGAGGTGGATCCGACATAAGACTTTCAAAAGATTGCATCTAGCAATTAAAAACATTTCATAAATTCTCAAAGTGTTCTTGTGATATTATACGATATTCATGTGAAGTTGAATATTCAATATGCAAACATCTTTAAAATGTATTTAAATGTTATTCATTTTATCATTTTCAGTTTGAAATCAGCCTGTCGTCCTTTTTTTTGTTGAATATAATTCATACTATTTCTGAATTTTGATATTCAAAACTGGCAAAGATTGCAAACATTTTTTCCCGTTAGCCTTGAATGAATATGACTTAATTCTACAGTAAATCATGACACAGGCCCCTGGAGAGAAACATCTTTCCATATTTGCAGGCCGGTTCGTTTCTGAAGACACCAGTTAGGCATCTTCCTTGGCTCATTTACATTTTCATCGATGATAGCAATTTGGTATTGTACCGAACAAATTGAAGTTAATTGGTTTATATAGTCTACCCTTATACCTGTATCTCTATAAGTAACAAATAAAATGAAATATATACAGTTAAGAAAGTCCAACTTTTTAAAAATATACACTATCCTTTTTCCTCAAAAATGATGGTCATTAAAGCCTACCCTCCTTTAAAAGCTAGTTATAAGGAGCTGAGCTGGGCCGGTCCCCGCTATAATTACTTTCTGTCCGACAGATATGTATATATAACTTTTTTTAAAATGATAAACACACTGCCAAACGTCAAATGCACAATTCCATGCATTTGTCGAAAACTGTGTGCTTTGTGTGCGCCATGTTTCTACTTGGAAAAAGCTACGCTCTTTCTGCTTTAGAAAAATATATATCCCGATTGCATAATATTGTGAAGTAAATATTGCGAAATAAAAATATATTTATTCAATGAAGTGTTTTCCAGAAAACGTGTTGACTTTCTTGACTGGTAAACCACGGAAGAGAGATGAAGAAAGAGAGAGATAGACAGAGGGGTAAATAGAAAGAGAGACAGAGAAAGGGAGGGAGGAAGATAGAAAGAGAGAGAGAGAGAGAGGAAGGATGGGAATAGTAAGATATTGCAAGAGGTAGAACTTGGAAAGAAGGAGAAAATAGAGAAAAGGGAAAGGAAAACACAGAAGTTTTCAAGCTTATGCTATTCCAGGGATAGTAACTTTAACAGTTATTGTTACATAGATGCCTTGTCAGTCTACAGAGAAAGGAGCATGTATTGCATTTATAATATCATATTTATGTATATCTTTCCTATTATGTTCATTATTTCAAAGTCACATTTATATGAATCGACGACGTGCTATGAAATACATCGGTTAAACAAGACTTTTGTGATGAACTTCCATACGATTTTCTCTAAAATTGTCTCAATCATTTTGCTTGTTCCCTGAGTATGAGGTTACTACTAATTGTTTACCCCCTTATATATGATCGATGTATTTGATAAGGAAATGTCCCTCGATTCACATATCTCTAACTCTGTGAAATTAGCTAACTACAACCTTCGCAACCTACGCACTATAAGGAATTTTCTTACCCCCCAAACAACCCAACAACTAATTCATGCTTTTGTAACGTCTTACCTGGATAACTCCAACTCTCTACTTTATGGTCTTCCAAAATACCAAATCCAAAGACTACAAAAAGTTCAAAATGCAGCTGCCCGTCTTGTGACCAAATCCACACGTTCAGTCCATACTACCCCAATACTTAAGAACCTCCACTGGCTCCCTATAGAACAACGCATCAAATATAAAATGTTACTACTTACCTACCGTTCGCTTCATAATCTTGCCCCTTCATATATTTCCTCTCTCCTTCATCCCTCTTCAACTACTCGTACAGGTCTCCGTTCCTCTGCCACCATAAAGTTCAAAGAATTACGAACAAAGAGGAGCTGGGGTGACAGAGCATTTACTGCTGCTGCACCCCGGCTTTGGAACTCCCTACCCCACTCAATTAAAATGTCACCCACTCAAAAATTGTTTCAAAATCACTTGAAAACATATCTCATGTCAGATTATTTTAGTTAATTTCTATAATATATTTCACAGTGTTGCCTATTCATTAAATTCTCTGTCTTATGTAATTTTCTTATATTTCTTGTATAATTATTATGTATGTTTGTTAGGCGCCTTGAGCATCCCTTGGGATGGATATGTGCGCATTATAAATGATGTTATTATTATTATTATCGAGGTATGATACAAAATATTGATGTCGATGTCAATGAAGTTTCTTAATAAAATACAAAAAAGATACCAAAGCAACAACAAAGGAAGAAACCCGTGCAAAACAGACATTTTAAGCCCGAAAAAACTCTGAAATCGTCTGTTCTCATAACTATGATATGCTACTCAAGATTTTTCCCCAGGTCATGCCATGTGAGACCTTTAAGTTCAACCACACCCTCCCAACCACAACAATGAGTAAGCGAAAAATCAAACTATCCATATAATATGCCTCTATACTCCCAAGGATGACATGCCAAGACAACCCTATGAAGACCGACAGGAGCGTCAACCTGTGTTCAAGGAGGGGGGGGGGGGGGGGGTAGGGGGCTTACATACAAGGTATTATTTGGGGGTAAATGCCCCCTGCCAGGCTTACCCCTAAAGTGCCTACAAACCATTGGCACTACCTTTATAATATGAGTTTTATGAGGTATATAGAAATAAGCGAATTTTGACCAACTTCTATATGCAAAGCAGAGGTTTCGCTCCTTGTTTTCCAACAAAGGCAAAGGTAGACTACGCCCTTACTTATATAACGACTTATCTTGTGCAAAAAATAGTAAACCCATGTATATACATTATACATGTATAATAGGGGCGACGGAACTTAAGTATAGGGGTGTCAGAACATAAAGCCGTCACCCAGCCAGAAGCTGATGAAGCAAATTTATCAGATTTTATGAGATGGTACGTGAGTTAATGTATTTGTAGATTATTAAGGAACGAAAATACATTTAAAAGATACTGATCCCAAGTAATTCACTATAAAGAACAAAACAATGCAAGACAGTCACAATAATCCTAGAGCTTTCCGGAGATTCGCGAAGATTTCCGATGGAAAAATAATGAATACGTCACGAATTAACCTCTCGGTTCCACGGACTATTTTGGGATGCAACTATTTTCTCATTCTCATGGCCGTCGTCTCGTTGTCAATCAGGGGTATATCCCTCTCCACTCAAATTTGGCTGCTAGGTCGGCAAATTTGTCAAAGCCATCAAAAGAAAATAAGATCATGAATCTAAAAAATAATTCATTTCGTCTGCCAGTGGTAGAAAAATCACTGTAGCAAATGGATTGTAAAAATGGCAGTTTTGATGATGACACCCTCAAACAAAATTTGATCTTGCGACGCCCTTGTTCCCTTCACTAGAGTTTGTTGATTGTTGAAAACCAAACCTGCCAATAGTAATACTACCCAGCACATCTAAAAGAGGGGGGGGGGGGGGGGCCATCTCAAGGCAAATTGGAAAACAGTAAGCATTTGCCATAGTCATAAGTAAGGGAGGGGGTAGTTATAAACTATAATACTATGTTGTGTTCATTAAACATATTTTTCCATCCTATGAAAAAAGACAAACATCATGTCAATGAAAATGTGAATTATGTTCGGATATTTAACCTAATTTCCAATCAGACATCGGAGGATATTCTATCAATCATCAATGACAACACACATATTACATACTCAATCGAATACCGATGGGAAGGGATGGGGGAGGGGTGTGGTGGGATGTGATGATTCCCTCTTGAAAGGAAATCATACTGGAAGGAGCTGGAAAACAACTTCTTCAATAACAGAATATAAAATTTCAAGTGAAATGCTGAATAAGACCGGTGGTGTATCCAAAAAATTGATGAAAATAGACAGGAGTAGAATCCTCCTCAGATGGGAGGGAAATGGGGAGTAATATTTCTGGGAAGCTTCACGTGATGCAAGTTGGATTACAGTTAATATTTTTCCTGGGCATCTAACCGGGGGAGGGGTAACAGGCTTTAACGTATATGCTGGGGATACATCAGAGATGAAACTCCTGAAATAATTTCTTTCTGTGATGTATGGTGTGCACTCTTGAAAAAATGATATCTCGAATGATATTACAATTCCTAAATAAATGTCTAATTTCCATGTAGTATTCTCTCTCAACTATTCCAGACATCGCGTGACCCTGTGGGATAAATAAATGCGATAAATGTAATCATGTTATAATGACCCAAGCAGACGAGGAAATATAATGCCCTGGGTTTAGTGTTTTGTGACCAGAAAAGGGAAATAGAGGCAGGGGGAGGGGAGGGGAGGGAGGAGAGAGAGAGAGAGAGAGAGAAAGAGAGAGAGAGAGGGGGGGGGGGGGGGGGGGAGAAAGAGAGAGCTGATACGATATATGAAATTAAAATTATCTGCTTTGAACCATATCCAAAATGACAGATGTGCCAAACTTTTTTGTGATTTGTTGTATCTAGCATTTAATTCACCAAGTAAACGAGATTATGACGTATGACGCTGTAATCTGAAGAAAAAAAAAACTTATTTGCAAAAAGGATGTCAACAGAAGTAGTTTTAGAGCGTATAGTGCCAGGGAACTACCCATTCTCTTTGTGCAGTCAAACTCTGGAATTACATTACGTTTTTGAGAGCTTCATCTGTAACTTTCAGAGGATTCTAGCTGTATTCGAAATGGGTACGTATATTTCTCCGGTTTCTGTATGTTTTTGAGGATGAAGTATATTTCAGACATATTTTACCATTTAAATGGAAAAATAAAATCATCTCCAACCTAGGAACTCATTATAAATTAGATTCTTCTCTAGATATGTTTATTGTTAACATGTGCCGTAATCATTTTTATGAATTTATATACACATCGATGCCAAATATTATCTAAATGGATATATTTTTCCTAGTTCAAAGGTGATAACTACTTAATGCTAGGTTTCCTGTTTTTTTTTTATTTAAACTTTTCCATTTCCTGATGACCAAGCAAGTTCAATTAATTCCCTTCCTGTCTATTAACGTTTTGAAGACGTTCACTTTCACTTTGATTAGATCTATATTAGTGCGGTTTCGAATACTGTGGACGTCACCTCAGTCTCGCTTCGTGTCATAGGTATAGATTCTGAGAAATCAGGAAGGTAGGATGCTGAATATGACTACATATTTGAATCATACTTGTACAAATCATCTCTCAACACTCTCACCAACATGTGTTTTATGTAAATACTTGTCAGGAACTTTCAGAAACTTGATGAATCTTTACTTTGTTACTTTGTCAAATGAGCAATGTTCTAAATTTAGTATGCAGGAAAATAAAAAATCCAAGTTCAAAGATACACAGACGGCATCGGAAGAAGATTGTGTTTTCTCCGTCCCCTCCCCCCTTCAAATTGTTAAAACCCAGCCAAGTCTTGTAGTCACAATTTGAAAATGGGGGAGGGTTTGTGATCCCTTTCATCATATTTTCAGCCCCCCTATCTTCTTTTCTTCTGGGGGCACCCCATCGTCCTTGGTATAAGCCGGTGATATGGCCGTTGTTGTCAAGGTTCGAATAAATGCAAAGATGAATTGAAACAAAAGACTACAAAAATGCTTTCTACCCGCTTTGTTGGCTTATTTTGATACTTGAATTTACATTTCAAATATGAAGTTTTTTAAAAACACATAATAGATGTTCTTAATTCTCGTTGAACTCCCTTTCCATAATATGATTATCAAGTAAATAAAACATACACACGTATTAACAATATAGAAAGGGGGCAGACTGACATACAAGAGGAGAGAGAGAGAGAGAGAGGGGGGGGGGGTATACTGAGTGAAAATTGTAACATGCAAGTATTACTCAGATTTAGAAATTAGAGTGAACGTCGGACAGCTGCTGTCGTGTATACAGAATAAGACGGAATAAGATAACACGTCATAGTACGCACCTATACACTAACGAGTGTCGACAAACGAGTGGGACTTGCCCGATATGATTTTTGTTTTTTTCACCACAAACCGGGTCCTACGAACAAAGAGGAATCCTTTTGGTTTCACAAGGTCGATATAAGGAGAGCCTCGGAGAGATTTACAAGAGGATGCTGTGAACTGTGAGCACCGCAAATCAATCGCAAAGTCAGGATTAGTACACGCTGAAGAGAATACAGGGATCCAAACAAACATAAACTTCTGTAGTTGGTTTTCTAATTCATTTGTCATTGTCCGCAATCCTCATTTGAACTGACTGATTGGTGAGCATCCACATTACAATTTTTTGTATATTTATATGTTATCTATTAGATTATAGCTAATATTGTTTGGCAGTTTAATATTATTCTTTGACTACTGACCTGACTGCGATGACATGTTTCGTTTACTTTTTCTATTTTCTAAGTTGAAATATACAAGGTTTTAAAGTGTTGAAGTACTCACGATGTGCCAAAATGTGCATTTTATCAGCTAATTTGAAATGTTTAAACTTCTTTTTTCTTTAAAATCATTTGGAAAAAGCTTTGTCGAAATTTCTCAATCTAAATTTAATGATTAACTATTATTTATATATGTTGTTGTTTTTTCGTGGCGACCTCATAATTATACAGACATGCAGGAGCAACTCTTGACCCTATATTGTTATCAGTAAGAGTTACTAGTAAAAATTCTCACTTTTTTTCGTCAGTTCAGAGCTTAAACATATTCCGTTGCTAAGCATCTCTAAGTATCTATTTATGAAGAATGAAAGGCAGTGCCGTTGCACACCCTTTTTGCTATTCTTTACGATTTAATCTATCACAATTTCGAAACATTATATGCCGGTGCACCTTGCATGCATGGGGTTTGGCCAAAAAAAGTCGCAAGGTGATACACTTGGCAAACTATAAACCTGTAATAAAAAACAAAACAAAATAAAATAAGTCGTTGGCAAGAAACAGAGGTGGGCTTTCGTAGGATACGTTTGATAATAATTCATGCGAAATTTACATGAGCATACAACACGATTTTATTTCTGGGCCAATAACTGTCAAGAACGGATTCATATTTCGGCCTATCTGAACTTTTCATCGTTACTACGCGGATGTATCAGGATAGGGTCGGGATAAGGGGTGGATTTGAGGGGCATAGAAGTTTCTTTAGTTTCATGCATAGATCGAATTGCAATGACTTCCTCTATCAAACGGTCAAGATGTACGTGATTATGGCAGTTGCGTGTATTTTGTTGCATTACTCATATTTGTAATGTTGTATACCTTGATAGCAGTTTGTTCTAAAGAGACAAATGAGGTTAGGGAGGTTGTCGCTGCATTCTGCCGGCTATCATTTATTGTGCCCTTCATTGTCTGTTGTATTCTATTACTTATATCGGAGAGAGTGTGTTTACATGGAGCCTCAGTCATAAAAGAGCACCCTCAACTAGAATAATCAGAATTCAAAGAACAATATAAATTTACCACTATAAACAGTGGACGACTGTACGTAATCTTTTGATCCTTCAGGTATATGTTTAAGTGCATTCCAACAATTTCATCGTTTTGTATTTATTTGGCAACAACTACAAGAAGGCATCCTCAAGAAAGCAAACTAAGAAGACATAAGTCATTATGTTTATCATAATTATCTTAATTAAAACAAGTGGTATTATAGTGTTTTCTACCCACGCCATCACAATCCTCCGTTCCGAAGTATGTTCATGGCATAACTATTATAAACAATGAATATAGATATATTTACTGCAGAAAACTAGGATTCAGGATCATCGAATTTCAGGTAGCCTATATATAGACTCAAGATTCAAGATAGACCAAAATGATCTTACGAGGCAACCGTAATATAAGTATACGTTTTACCAGGCATGAATTGATACCATAACTCACGTATGATGTTCACTGCTATGTCCGAAAAGTGCAATCATTTATTTTGTTTTTGTTTTGATGTGAAGGAATGATATATAGCTCTAAACCGAATGTGTAAGTATTGCAAAATATCGATAGAAAGAGAGAGAGAGAGAGAGAGAGAGAGAGGGGGGGGGGGTGGGAGGGGCAAGGGCAGAAAGGAAAGGGGCATCGAAGTACAAGAATATGAATAATCTATCAACTCTTAAGAAACAGAGATAAAGTGACGACCATTCAATTTTTTACGAGGACAAAGTCCATTCAAAACAATATAAAACAATCATAGTAATCACAGAGAATCAAAGAGAATTCACGCCTCATTATCTAATGAAAATAAAGAAGGTATATCATTTATGCATTAAAGCACATGTCCTAAATGTATAATTGATTGATATTAATTGTATTTTGAATAATTCAAGCACAGTGGATGGTATCGCATTTCTATCAACCCTTTTATTATCTTTTTGCGCCGTTATCATGGTCATCGTTGTCTCATTTTATTTTTATTTTTTATTTTTTGGTGAAAATCCGTATATCAATGGTTTCTTCTTTTCTAGGATTGGGTCTATATCTTCAATCTGCAATGTTCTCTTTAAAAATATCGTAGACAAAGTAGATAATTGTTTTAGTTACATACCCTTCCTCAATAATCAATTGGCATGATGGAGTGTCTGTTTAATTTTATTACTCACTTTTGCCCTCGATGACGTGTGTGAATGCGGAAGACATTTATTTGAGCGTGACGTAAGCCCAAATCCGGGACTAATTTCAGTTGAAATTGATTACAGAGGAGGGTGAATCAGTTCAATAGGATTTGAGCTGGATTTATGCATGTCACACTACCAGATAAGTTTATAAAAACTTTCTTCAACGGCTACCGATGAGCTTTTCTGACATCATTGTTAATTTCTGGGGTGACGAAAATAGCTACGGATATCATAATTCATCTACACAGCTCCCAAATTACACTGCTTTTTTTTTTTACTACTTTAAAAACCCACATACATTAAATCCAATTACGATTTATTCGATTTCATGACATTTATTTCCAGCTTTCTAATACAACTTTACAATGTAGTAAATGAACAAAATAATGTACATGTATTTAAAAAAAATGACCGAAATATACTTTTATTATAAAGCTAAATAAAAGTTGTAGAAAATAATCGTTAATATTTATTGTAGATATATTTGTGTGTATATAAATGATGTGTACAAAATTACATCAACCGTTGTAGACGTTACAGTAGGCTATGTACTTTATAAGAGTATATAAAAATCTCTTTAAATTACACAGTTAAAAGTAAAATTTATATTTATATTGAATTAACAAATTCTGAGTGAGCACCGGAAATTCTCACTAAAATGAAGTGCTCTTAAAATAAGTCTTGGTCTAAACTTAATTTGTATGACTTGTATCATAACCTTTAATAATTTGATTATGCTTTCATTTAACCCCTTCAAACAATTTCTAAACATGTATATTTACCGGGCATGTCGGCTCAGTTGGTTAGAGCGCCCGCCTCATGAACGGGAGGTCGTGGGTTCGAACCCCGGCCGAGTCATACCAAAGACTTCAAAAATGGGACCTTCTGCCTCCTAGCCAGGCGCTCGGCATATTAAAATGGAGAAGGGTAATAATGACATATTATGTTATGCAGGGCCCGCTGGAAGAGCAGTTTGATAACTGAAGTGGCTACCCTGGGTAAATAAAACGTTATTATTATTATTATTATTATCATTATTATTATTATTATTATTATTATTATTATTATTATTATTATTATTATTATTATCATTATTATTATTATTATTATTATTATTATCATTATTATTATAATTATTATTATTATTATTATCATTATTATTATTATTATTATTATTATTATTATTATTATTATCATTATTATTATTATTATTATTATTATTATCATTATCATTATTATTATTATTATTATTATTATTATTATTATTATTATTATTATTATTATTATTATTATCATTATCATTATTATTATTATTATTATTATTATTATTATTATCATTATCATTATTATTATTATTATTATTATAATATATTTGGGTTGTCATTAAAACTTTTTTATACTCTCAGAGGATATGAGGAAGATTGTATGAGTGGTACCCACAAGTAATTGATAATAATTTGTAGTTCTTGTTTATAGCGCATATCATAATCATTAAGTCTCTACGCGCTTTAATAAGAAGAAGTAAGAAAGAGAGAGAGAGGGGGAGAAACAAAAGGGGAAAAAGAAAGAAAGAAAGAGAAATGGATTACAAAAAGTTTTTTTTTTAATTAAACTGTGGTAATGTGGGTGCTTCTTGTATGTCAATGTAATAAGATATGAAACAACTATATTAAGAAGCCCATCTGGATATAATATTCGGCACTTATTCAATATCACTATGAAAACTAAGTATAAACGTATAAACTAGTCAGGGTGTTGATTCTGAATTTTTAGTTCATACTATCATCTCGGCACTGTATTTAACAATAAAGTAACGCTCATTATTTGTCATGTAACCTTGATAATGAACAATAAGTGTATGAAAATTCAAGGGAGACAAGTGTCTCGATTGACACATGATATTATACCATCGCGGAAATTATGGAACGATAATTTCCCAAATTACTCATTTTTGCCAAAAACACTATGAAATTTGGCTTTGTGGTCTCTGGTTACTAATCAATAAACCTTGAATGTCTTGTTTAGTCCATGATTCACAGTTATTGTTATTTTAATAGTGTTGTGTTTTTCTCCCAAACGGCAATATGTAAATCAGTATTATTTGTGTTTTATATATTTCTCCTCAATTCGCTAGATTTAATTACAATGTCAAAACTGATTTTAACATGGTAAATACAAATTAATATATAAATTTTCCGTTTTAATAATCATTAAACTTGAAAGATTTCCTAGAAAATCGTCTAATCCATCCATATAGAAAGTAACAGAGAAATCATTTTCCGAGGGGCCTTGCGTCGGGTAGTTAAAAACGAAAGAGTTCTTTGAAACTTTCATCACAACAACAGTGTGAAAGTGAGTGAATGTATCAACTCTCTTGTGATTTGGTTTTTAATCCTTGTCTGTGTTTAGTACGACTAGACCGGTATGAATCATAGTCAAATTCATGTCCCCTGTCGCTAAGATGTGTTCAGTCATTCAAACTTGGGAGGCGTTTTTAACACTCATGAGTTCCTTAGTCATGTATTATCGAAACTTAGTCATATAAGACGTTTAGCTTATTTTGGGGGGAAGTTTAGAGCCTTTTGTCAACAGGTCAAAAAATATCTGTGTTTTTCTTGGCTCGAGATGATTCTCATTGTAATTTCACTTATTGCTTGGGTAGCAATCAGAGTTTATGAGGGGGAAAAATAGCTTATCATTATGACTCAAATTATTTTCCTTCAAAACTAGACCAGGAGCTAAATTACCCACAACATAAATGGCAGATATGTTTCAGAATAAATAGAGTGATTTTCAGGACTACATTATATTTACGTCTCGGTGAAAATGATTAACGGGCAATCCAATGGTAAAAAGCTGATTTGTTTGAAAGGAGTAAAATTAGAGGAACAAGTTTGAAAGAAATCGGAGAAAGAATAAGAAAGTTATGAATATTTGAAAAATGAGATCACTACATCTAGGCGTATCTCAAACTGGCAATTTAGTGAATAGATTGTGACGTATTCACGGTCAACTCTCCCATTTGTCGGACACCATTAAATTCCACTTTTCTCCTGAGCGCCTTTTTTCTATGGGCAGTACTCAAAATATATTGCAGATATCATATTGTTATAGGTCCTCAAAAACAAGGAAAAGGTCGTACTGAGTTATACAGTTTTTTAAAAATTGACATTTTAATCTTTTTTTCTTTTTGTGTTGGAGAGAATGGGAAAGTTGACCGCCTGCTACATCACAGTATACTGTACCGATATATACGCTAATTTGAAACTCCCATATGTGATAGTGATCACAGCTTTAAAAAAAAATCGTAACTTTCTTATTGCTTGTCGAATTTCATTCAAAGTCTCAACAATCTGCTTCTGATTTTCTGCTTTCAGACAAATCAAATTATAACAAAGGTTGGATTGCCCTTTAAATAGCCCTAGATAAAGTTTGTTCTAATTTACTGACTGATTATCCCCCAGATCTACGTTCTAGGGTACTAGAGAGATGAAGAGGTCACCTGTGTACATTTTCATCATCCTGGCGTGCATCATTCTCCATGGTAACGCAGATGATAGTGAGGAGGATCAGGGGACCGATGAGAGCTCAGAGGAAGAAGCCCCAGGTAAGGATTAGGGGCAGGGGTACAGCTACACGGGTTTGGGTGCTAGTGTAATGGCATTACTGTCTACGAACTTTCTTTATCCAGCAATTTCTGCAAAGTTTGTTTCCTTCCCCTTTAAATTTTATTAGTAACACACCTGGATAATGATTCTGCAAAATAACACGCAATTAGAAAGCATTGTCTAATAATGTTCATACTTAGCATGCATTTATCTAGTATGTAAATACAATATACTTATACATATTTAAAATGTAATTTAATTTTGTACCTTCAATCAGTGGCATCTTCATTACATTATCAAACCGATAGGACACACTTTAAAATTGTAAAGTTGAACCATGGATTATTCTTCCTATGTATCAGGTGATAATTTACTCAGACAAATGAAAGAGTGTCTCTTCTTTCTTTTCTTTTCTGCAGTGCAAGACAGCAATTGTCCACGCTATTGTCAACCGAACCCATCTCCGAGTTTGACCTTGTGTGGGAGCAACGAGCAAACATATATATCACCATGTTTCTTTAGGCAACACGCCTGTGCAGTAGGAGCTACTGGTTACTGGTACATAGCACATTATGGAGCCTGTATGAGACGGCAACCTGTAACACCGAAAAGTATGTGGTCAATATACCATAACATAACTTTACATATTTACTGAAAGAGACAGAAAAAGACGATGAAAACGAATGGATAGATAAATAGGCAGATGAATAATAGGTAGAAAAAAAGTAGAAAATAGTTGATCTGTAAAGTGAGCTAGTAACTTTGGGATATAATAATGATAATAATGATAATGACAACAATAATGATAATGATAATAATAATAATAACAACTAGAACAACGATATATATAGCACTCATATCCAACACGCAAGGTGCTAATATGGCTCTAACTCTAGCTATAGGCTACCAATTTCGGTGCTCACAGCATTCAAGGAATTCTTTCCAGCCGGTATACCCATTTAACACCTGGGTGGAGAGTGGCAAATGTAGATTAATGTCTTGCCAAAGGACAGTAGTGCAACGCCAGGGTTCGAGCCCTCGACATTCCCATCTCCAGGCAAGTGTTCAAACCACTCGTCTACCGCACCTGAAATATAAATACAAAAGTAAATAACAATTTAATATAGACCACTTCTCGAAATGAGAAGTTTTAATTGATTTCATTTTTATTGATTTCGTTTTTATTGATTTCAAAATTAGTTACGACACCTTACATCCGCTCGTGTATGACAATTACCCCCAAACTTAGATCGATTTTAACCGGACACTTCCTCAAAATGTCATAGTGTTGATGAATTTTGGTTGTTTGATTTCAGGAGTTCCTACTACAAGGCGACGACCAACAACTGTCAGGGTTACTCCAGCTCCTACAACGACTAGGAAGACAACGAGGAAAACGACAACGAAGACGTCCACAGCCGCTCCCGTGGTAACGACACCGATCCCATGTCCACCGACATGTGAGCTGGTCCTAGAACCAGTCTGTACTACGGTGGGGACATATCAAAACGCATGCACCTTTAACTGGGTACGGTGTCAAGGTATCATATCACCAACTGAAAGTATTCTCTATATTGGCTACTGTATAGATACATCGACAGCAGGTCCTTGATTGCAGAAGTACTAACTAACTGTTTTGCACAACAACAACTTTTATCAACCCACCTGAAAGGGCTACTGGAGTACTGTTCTTCCAGCTACAGACGATCCTTTCATGGAATTATTTGATTCCAGCAGCTCCAGAGCTTCATTGCTACAATGGACTGTAAGAGAGAAAAACTTATTGGTTTGTGGGAGTGTTTATGAGGGTGTGAGGTTCGTGTGTGTTTGCGTGTGTTGTATTGTGCCTTCATTTGAAGTTTACCCCCCCCCCCCACAACAAATTGGAAAATTACATCAGGGCCTCTATCTCATTCAGGGTTGGAATTGATTAAAATCAATTGCAAATTCTCTAATCAATCTTTAATTTGCGATAGCCCATTTATTATTTTAGGAGTTGCAATGGACAGTTTTATTTATAGATTTATAGTTGATATTTATATCAAACTATGTTTCTATAGTATTGGGCCCAGCTGTGCATTATGATATGAGGAAGGGGATGGGTGGGAACAGAAGGGAAAGAAGAAACAATGGGAGAAGAAAATGATGAGAAACAAAGACAAAAAGAGTGTCATAAAGCTGAGACCAATGGATAATTTTGAATTGTTAGGTTGACGATCAAAAATACATTTTTTTATTTAAGAACACATATTTCTATATGTAAACAAACGGAATTCTTAACAATTTTAATCTAATGAGAATAGAGATATTCAAGATAAATTTATTCCCCCAAATCATCTTTATGGTTCCATTCGCTCAGGGTTTTATATTTCTTAATGTAGGCCTATTTACGAATCTTTTAAGAAAAAATGCCATTCTGAACGAATGCGCCTTCTCTGTATTTCATCAGAAAAATTAGTAAAACGTTGTCACCACAGGGACGAAGGGCTCATGGATTGTTAAATTTCCGACTATTGTTTTTCATTTGGCTGCTTAGTGCGAAAAATATCATAAATTCGTGTTACGCTAATGAGAAATGTGATGAAATCAGCTTTTCCACATGCAAATTAAATTTCGCCATGTAAATACTGTTTGACCATATCGATTAGCGAGGTATGATCCATTGTACAAGGTACTAATGCTAGCATTCTGCTGAATGTGAGACCAAGGGATCAAAATGTGAAAGTATTATCAGTATTTTAACAAACTAGTGAATTAAAAATAGCTCATCTTTTAATCAAGGTATATGCAGAATTACTCTATACACACGTTAAAAAGAAATTGATGAGTGCAATTTCCTATTTTTTCAGTTTCAGTTAAAGTCATTGGGAGATTTGCCCGACCATAATTTTGAACAAAATAACCAATTAAGTAAATGAGTTTTACATTTGGCTAGGTCATACATATTATTCATTACCGGTACATCCAACAGAAACAACAATTTAACTTTCTATTTTGATCAAGTTCATAATCGGACGCATAATATTCCTATCGGAAATTGAACTCACACTGTCATGGATATGAAAACAGCGTGTAAGGGCTCCGTCAACGTTGCCAGAGTTGGCAGAATTCTGCTTTCTGGCAGAATTTTGACCGCTTTAGCATCTAGCATTATGCTAGGCATAATTTGACAAAATTTAGCATAATTTTAGCATAATTCTGGTGTTTGTCTTTTTTTGCTTGTCAGAGAATTTTTGAGTAACCCCCCCCCCCAACAAAAAAAAAAAACAACAACACACAACACAAATGCTGATAACCGACATCAAAACCGGTAACAGACCCAACAAAAATTTAAACTATCCCGAATGGCCAAAAATCGGTCAATTTGAAATCGTTTTGAAGTCGAGCTAGCTGTGACTGAGGTCTAAACCGTATAAACTCGGTATACTAAGATTGTGTTCGAAATCCGCCCTATGGTTAAAATGAGGAGCTTGAACTTTGTGGTTATCTCTCTGGTTAAAGTGTGTCATACAGTGCGGTATGAATACGGTGCTTTCACATTGTCAAGACTATGAAAGTGTTCCAGATCCGCTTTGTGATCATACTGTTTATCTCTGTAATCCCTGGTTGTCATACTGTGTCATAATACACACAGTGAGGTCATGATTGTCATAATATTTAAGTGTAACATAGTGAGAAAACAGTGTGAACACAGTGCTTTTATTGACAACACTATTAAAATGTTTTTAAAATTAATTTTGATCTAAAGTCTTTATACGTAGGGGAATGCAACCACTAGTTCTTTCTGTAGCCAGAGTGTATCACACTGTTTGACATGCACTGTGGTACAGTGTGTGTCACTTTGTCATACAGTTTGAACATTGCGTTAACATTACGTGTTTCAAATTCGCTCTGTAATTGCACTGCATACGGAGATTAATCTTCGTGATTTTTCATGTACCCTCAGTATGGATATAGCTTGTACACAGCGTGTTCGCATTGTCAAGACTCTGAAAGTGTTCTAAAATCTGCCCTGAAGTCATATCTAGAGGATCGAGTAGTAACCTGGTTCTCTCTGAGAATATACACTGTGACACACTCTGCCACATATGAACACATATGAACACGTATGAACACAGTGTGTTCACACTTTCAAAATTATAAAAGTGTTCCAAATCTGTGAAAGGTCATATTGAGGAGCTTGCAAACTAGCTCTGTAATGAACGCTGTTTCATTGTCAGCACGACTGTGGTCCAAGTGTGCTCTGTGTTCATATACTGTGGAGCTTTCAGTGTGATTCTCTGTAAACCACAATGGGTCACACATAATGTGGATATTGTACAAAACTGGGTGAAAACTGTGTTATCACAATGTCCACACTATGAAGTGTTCTGACTCAGCTCTTTGACCACACTAGCGTCTTTTCGACAAGGATTTAATAATTGAATCGGTCTGAATTGACAAATGTACCAAATAAGACGAAAGATAAATGCCTTACTTAAATTATGATGCTATGCTATTAGGATAAATTTTGTGTTCTATTTTTATCAGATCATATGTGCCACTGTGCCATTATGTAAAAGCAGATGCATGTAATTGGCGGTATGAAAACTATTAAAGATATGTTTTGTTCATCTAGAAAAGTAGTGTTTTGCATTTATTTATTCCTTACTATTTGTTTACCTATAATCAATGAGTTAACACTTTCCATTTGAGTAATTTAGGGCCTGACTTATCTTATCAAATTCTGAATCAGAACATATCAATATCCCTTTAACGAAAGGAAATAACAATACAAATGGAAATAGAACTTTTTACTCGTAACAATTATGACAAACTTGATTCCATGAAATCTGACCAAACTAGGGATTTCTGTTGTGACTCACAACAAACGGCGAATTCAGCTTCAAATTGCTCGAATGAACATTTCGTTCCCAAACGAACTTTTTCATAAATTATTTTAATCCTCATGCATGGCAGTTCGAAAACTGAATTACACAGAATGTACAATGTGAAAGCATAAAGTAATATGTTTTACAGTTTTATGTAAACAGTCATTGTCATGAAGGGAAAGAAGAGAAAAAAACTATACATGTAACTATACATGTGTGTATATGTATATATATATATATATATATATATATATAGAGAGAGAGAGAGAGAGAGAGAGAGAGAGAGAGAGAGAGAGAGAGAGGGGGGATGGAGAGAAAGAGAGAGTGGTATATATATATATATATATATATATATATATATATATTGTGAGAAATGTTCGTCGAACACTGCGCTGATGGTCACTCATAGTTGTTTTAGTGGAAGGTATACAGGTATAGTCCGATGTAAATGTCAGCCATCATTTTGTGTTTTGATACAGTCCTGATGAAGATCACAGATCGAAAGCTTGATAAATAAAGGAGGGTAATAAAAGCTACGACCGTCTCATAGTGATCATTTCTTTCACTACATACATACATATATATATCGCAAACAATAAATGAAGACACTCCGTAAACAAGTTAAAAGTACGAATTTTCGCCCTGCGATTTACATTTCATCTCCGAGCAGAACTTCTATTCTTGATATATATCTGTACGTCTGTCTCTCTCTCTCTCTCTTGAGAGAGAGAGAGAGACAGACAGACATACAGACAGACATACCGAGGCAGAGGAAAGGAAAAATAATTAAACATATTTAAATGTACATTTGGAATTTGAGGGGAGACAGTATATAAAAATATACATGTAGAATTGTCCGTTGTATAGATGTAAAAAAATAATTAGCGTGTAACACAAGTCATTCTACATGTATAGATTGACAAATTCATTGATGAACAGTTGTCATGTATTAAAAATATAAGATACATTCTTGTCGATATGCACACAGAATGACTGCTTGTAACATAATATTGTAGAACAAAATAATTAAGCAAACATGGCCTTGAATGTCTATTAATTATTCATGATACATGTAACCACAATGGACAAATCAACCATGTCTAAGTATTGTGCTAATTTAAATAAAATTGACAAGAGTAATTACTTCTCAAGTTGTTAATTAAACTGTTTGTTTTAATCATCTTCTTTCTATCATCTAGAGAAAAATTCAAATTGATGGATCAGTCAGACAAAGTCATTTCCCTATACATTAGATATTCTGGACGCCTTGTTATGTTCACAATTTTAAATGTTGATGGCACCAACGCACCATTGATGGAGAAGAACATCAACAGTACCAACAACAACAGCGATGACGACAAGGACAAAAAAAAAAAAAAAAAAAAACACCACCAACAACAACAACAACACCACCGGCAGTAACACCAAAGATTCCAGGTTATTTCATGTTGTTGAGGGTGCGGGTATTATGTTGTTTTATTTGCTGCGATTTTTAAATAACTATAATTCTTCAGAGGAAAATGAGAACTGCACACCCACCGCGAGGAAAGAAAAAAATCATTTGTCAGTCAGTCAGTACTTGGACAAGAGAGGGCAGTTTAGCTAACAAAACACCGCAGTTACATCAAGTACATTGTGTTTATTGAGTGATGTATCAGCGATACTATCCATGGTGGAGCAACTTCCCGGGGGGGGCACTCGAATTATATTTTGACGGGGGTGTGCCTCACGAATCCCCGAAAAGGGGGTCTAAGGAACTGACTTCAAGGTGTAAAATACGGGGTCTTGGGAACTATGATCTATTGGGCAGAGTGAAAAACAGGGTCTAGGGAACTACAAAACTAACCTCGCTTTATCGGCGGTACACCTTCGCCATCGCAGGATCTCGGGACGGGCCGCGCCGGGGGCCGCGCCCGCGCCGTGTAGCGCTAGTAGCTAGCTAGCTGGAGCAGTTTTCAAGGCTCGCGCGACGAAAGGGCCTAGGGCGCGAGACCAGGTCGAGCGACCACTGCCTCCGCAGCGCTACCGGCCGCATGCGAACGGATATGTTTCATAACGGGGGTCTTCAGAGCGGGGCTGAGCGGCTCCTGAGCGGAACTGAGTATCTAGAGAACGGAAATCGGGGTCTGAAAAAGGGGGTCATCAAAGCGGCACGTCCCCGTACCACCAATATACATGAGTGCCCCCCCCCCCCGGGAGCAACTTCATTGCAGGTAGAGTTTCTTGACCCACAGAGAACTTGACCCACATTACATTGTGTTTGCTCTAGTAAGAACTATGGAAAAGAAAATGAGAGGTAAGAGGGATAGAGAGAGCGAGAGACAGAGACAGAGAGAAGGAAGAGACAGAAAGAGAGAGAAGAGAGAGACAGAGAGAGACAGAGAGAGAGAGAGAGAGAGGGGGGGGGGGTAGAAGGTGTAAAGAGACGCAGACTTATTTTCTTCCCTTGATTCCTGTTTTGGGGGATGTCTTGAATCATAAACGGTGCACTTGTCTTAATTCATAGATGTCATTTTAACAGTTGTCCCTC
This sequence comes from Heliocidaris tuberculata, assembly GCA_025618425.1. Lineage (NCBI taxonomy): Eukaryota > Metazoa > Echinodermata > Echinoidea > Camarodonta > Echinometridae > Heliocidaris > Heliocidaris tuberculata. Next base: position 15,201,144 of record CM046832.1, on the reverse strand, counting down.
TTCTCTCAGTTATCACCGGCTTCCTGTGTCTCAATATTAGTTGCGTTATGATATTCATGTAGGTGAAGTTAAGGCTACCTTTGAGCATATTCCAAGATAAACACACAGATTACGGGGATGATTTTTGTGAAGAGACATCATAGTCAATAGAGAGGGCAGTTTAGATGAAGCAGATACACATAACAATATCTAAATTCAAAATTAATATCAGGAAGGAACCACGAACAAAACAATAAAATGAGAAAGCAGAAAATGGTTTCTCTTTACTATGCAATACAACGATTCTGGTTAAACAGAATCCGGTATTTAGCATGTATGTGGCCACGGAAAATAAAAGGCAGCAGTTTTGCTTTGTCGTTTAAAATCACGAGTAAATGAAATGTTTTTGGTAAAACACTTCTGTATACAGTGCGTATCAAAAAAACGTTACACTTTTTTAAAATCTGTCAAAATTACAATTCAAACTATTTAGAAGATTTTTTTTTCTGTCGATGTATGCCCAATAGTCTGTTCTATCAAGTGCCACTAACACAGTGAACAAAACAAATTTTTGTTCACACGCTTGGGCGAGCACTGACCCTTAGGGCTGGCGTCCACTAGAGCGCCGACAACATTAGGAAGGGTTGCGGAAGCAAATTTTGTCATTTCGGCATTCGTTCCGCGTCAGACGCGGAAAAATTATGCAAATTATTGTTTCCTGAGACATTATTAAGAATGTCAACACATTGACTGCAGTCAGTCCTAGGAGTGTCCTAGGAATCATTCAGGAATGTCCCGAAATGCCGCGGAAAATGCTGATCGTGGCAGGACAGTGCGGTCACATCTAGGATCACACCAGGGTGCCATTGCATAAAGACTTATATTATAGTAACTTTGACATCAATGGTAACTACCATGGTAACGTTGCTCAAGAGCCAATCAAAATCCAGTATTCCATGAAAAGTTACTATAATAGCAAAGTTAGTATAATAGCAAGTTTTATGCAACGGCACCCAGGAGTGGTAAAATTACGGACAAGGACAATCCTGAAACATTCTGCGTGGCTTCCGCTTGCCTTCGCGAAGCTTCCGGCACCGCGGAAGCTTTCAGGAGCGTTTCCGGAGAATGCGGAAGTGTTAAAGAAAGGCAGGATGTCCTGACGATGTCCGGACGACAATGCGGACAAGTTGCCGAAGGTGTCAGGAAGTTCATTTCCGCGTCCAAATTTTGGTCGAGACCAAAATTTGGACGCGGAAATTTTGCTCTCTCCTGAAGGTGCGGAAACGCTGGGAAGTGTTCAGGAATGGTGAAGACAGTGAACGGAGCCTTTCAAGAATATGCGGAGAGCTTGCTGAATGAATGCGGAATGACTAATCTTGCATTCCTCGTCTTGTCCGCGCCCTAGTGGACGCCTAGTCTTACTGTCTAGAGTGTGAAAAAATGACTTGCGCCAAATTGAGAGAAGAGGGAAAATTAAATTAAACCAGCAGTCAGAAAAAGTACTCCCATTCAAACAACTTGCACTTTTGCATAAATTTATGATTATGTTATGATAGTCTAAGAATTTTTTGTTAATTTTCTATCATAATTGTAATGATTTCATTGCTTTATGCATGGGTGAGAATTATTAATGTGTAGTTACTTCAAGATCTTTTAAGCACAGTATTCACAATTCACAGACACATCAAATCCAAATGCCAGTCATTCAGTCAAGAAGAAAAGTACCAAATTAATACATCTTCAGATCATTCAATCAATCAATCAATCAATCAAAATAATCAATTAATCAATCAATCAACAATCAACCCTCTATACTGTACACCAACCGATAGATCAGTTAGTCAGTCAGTCGGTCAGTCAATCAATCAATCAGTGCATCAGTCAGTCATTCAACCATTCAGCCAGTCAGTTAATCAACAATCAATCAATCAATCAATCGATTGATTGATCAATTAATCAGTCAATTGCTTAAATCATCGATCAGTCAGGCAGTCGGGCAACTCTGTCAATCAATCAATAAATCAGTCGATCACACTGTAATTTAAATAATTATTCACAAGCACATCAAAGCACTTCCAAACTAGTCATTCAATCAAGAACGCCAATTAATCAATATTAATCAATCTATCTATCAATCAATCAACCATTCAATTAATCATGTAATGTGGTTTTGATGTGTCCGCAGTGTATTGTGAATAAAGTTCTTTAAAAGATCTTCAAATAATTACACACGATTAATTCTCACTCATGCATAAAGCAATGAAATCATACAAATTTTGATAGAAAATTGCCACAAAATTCCTAGAATATCATAACATAATTATGAATTTATGGAAAAGAGCAATTCGTTTGAATGGAAGTACTTATTCGGACTGCTGGTTTAATTTTCCCTCTTCTTTCAATTTGGCGCAAGTCATTTTTCACACTCTGGACAAAAACAGTCACTGTTCTCCCAAGCGTGAACGCAAATTTATGTTATTAGTGGCACTTGATGGATGAGACTATTGGGCATCTATCGACACGAAGAAAAAAAATCTTAATAGTTTGAAATGTAATTTTGACAGATTTCCAAAAGTGTAAAGGTTTTTTTTCTTGTTTTTTTTTTTTTTTTTTTTATACACACTGTATACTGTATATATACGGTTATCCCCAATATCAGATAAATTAGAAGCACCACTGAACATGAATGTTCCTCTTCATACTCTTATGGTTATAACAGCAGTGTCTTTATTTGCCTTAAAGTATTTTTAAGATAGAAAATCAATAATCTTGATTGTGATTCAAAACAAGGATGCAGATCCCGGAAACTTCACGTTGATAATAATGTTTCTTCTTCAAGGATTTGTCTTTTGAAATCGCATTCAACTACCCTTTATTACTCGCGAATTGCGCGGATATTAAAAACAATTTAAGAAAATATCAGAGATTATCTTCGCAGAATATGCAGATACATGTATGTGCATTGATGAGGAAGAAAGAACAAAAAAACAATGAAGAAAGAACAGAGATTAAATAAGATGACAGAAAAATATTTTGAATAACTGATTTTTAAGCAAAACCAGTGCAAAATAAAGACGAACGGCATGTCTACGAACCTCTACTCTCTCAGGTGGGGAGAAAAGCAAGTAAGTTTGACGTAGTTGGGAATGTGGTAGGTGAGATTGCCCGTCACTTCTTAGGATAATAGAACGGAGTCTACTTCTTCACTCTTATCATTCAATTCTTTGTGTATCCATACTATTTCTGTTATTTTTTTACTATATTATTGTTATGTACGTTATGTTCCTGCTGTAAAAGCGCGTAATAATTACAGTTATTATATTATTATATATCTGATAATTACATCGAGATAATAAGAATGATGACAATTGTAAATTATTTTGTTCGCTGGGGTACAAGACTTGCCCACGTATAGAAATAAATTTGAATCCTAAAAAATGATTGAAGTAAATTTAAAGTGATAGAAATAATTTTATATTTCCGTGCCTTTGTGATTCCTTTATTGATAATAAGACAGAATGATTGCCATATATTTTGTACAATGTTAAATCGTGAAAGTACGTGAATTGTATATCAATATAACTATTTCATTTTCATTTTCATTTATTTTCATATTTCTCATGTTACATTATATTTAAAAATAAATACATACATACTTGTAAATAAAATAAAGGTAAATGGTCCATATAATGTAGTGATTTTACTGAGAGAATTATGATGGGACCTACATGAAAGCAAGCTTGTAAAGCTGTAGGCCCCGGTGAAATAATTTGTGGTAATGAATGGAGGACGGATATGAATAATGACCAATCAAAATAAATTAGAAAATAAAAAAAGGAAAGAAAAAAAGAGAATATGCAGTAATATATATCGGATTTTATTGAGCTAAAAACTATCAAAAACAAGGACAAACGGTCCAAAGGCCGATATTTGTCTTGTGTACAAATTAAAATTGTATACATGTACAAATAAAGATAACATGGTAAATATAATAAAAATAATGAATTACAGTAAATAGAATAGCTATATCATGTAACAATACATTAAGTTACTCCCAAGTAGTAAATTGTTTAGGGGAAGAGAAAAATAGCAGAAGGAAGAGGAAAAAAAGGAGAGAAGGAGAAAGAGAAAGAAAGGGAGGAGAAGAGAACACAAGCTAGGAAGAAGGGGAGTAACTATCAAGTAATTAAAAAGAAAAAAAGCATAAATACAAGTATACGTATAAAGTGCTTACTATATAAAGAAATCATTGGAACTAAGCACATACTGAGGTTTCATGCAGAAATGTGGCACCTTACATATACACATAGGGTGTTCTTACTGTCACAACTATTACTACCTGCCTGTGCCATAAAAGAATTTTGAATTTTGAATCAGTTACGGCACTATTCCTCAACTGATGAAGATTGAGCAAAGAGCTAAGAATCCCTTATATTGCCAAAATGTAACATACAGTGCATGTAAGAAAGAGAGAAGGAAAGAGAAGGAGATAGATAGAGGGGGAATCACAATACAGTCTGTACAATCTAGAAGTTCATGAATAATTGTTGTCATCTATCTGCAAGGGTGGGAATATTCAAATACTCAACAGCATTGTAGATAATCACATATTTACCATAACATATTGCGAGAAAAACATGTATACATTATAGTACATTATAGTACATGCACTGCATTACTGTCATACTATACATGTGCTTTACATTAAGCTACCCCAAGAGGTCAAAGAATTATGAGAAGGGAAGAAAATAGTAAAACAAGAAGGAAATAGGGAGAAGAAGAAGGAGAGGGGAGAGAAAGAGATGGAGGGGGGAAAAGGGGGATAGTTAAGTAGCACATTCAGCAAGCAAGCAGTGATATGGTATTTTCTTTCCTTTTCTTACAATGCAGACAAATGTACTTGAATGATTGTAAAATTATGAGTGCTCAGCTGGTAAACGAACATTACAGATAATAAAAAATGACCACATCTGAACATACATACATGTATACTTACATAAATATAAATAACGAAATGAACAAGCGGATTATGTCAGCCGTCGCACTCTCGGATATAAAAATGTAAGGACGATTTATATATTCCATATATTTTTTAAGACGTATTTCCGAGAGCACGACAGCCAAACCCAATACGCTTGCAAGTAAAAGTTATACATTGACATCAAGATATGTATTAAACAGCAGTTCCTTCAGTTTACGTTTGAAAGTATATGAAGAAGGACTTTCGATTTACTCTATGAACGTACTCCCCCATAAAATTCCCTGAATGTTGAAAAAAGGGTGGTCAGGGTTAGTTGTAAAAAGGGGGATAAATAATTGACGTTGTTTTTTTCCAATAAGAATGTCTGCAACGCGGCACGAATTACTCCAAAATCATTGATATCAGCATAACTAGAGATGTGATACGAAAGGAATTCCATGACACTGATACTATACCCAATGCAATCTTGATTCCCATAACCTTTTAGACTGATATCCAACATTGAAAATTGCCTTTGAAGTCAACTACCCTCTCTCTCTTATAAATGTGAAAACATTTTACTCATTCTTCCCGCAATTCATCCCTTTATATATATATATATATATATATATATATATATATATATATATATATATATATATATATATATAGGCCCCATTTAGAGGGCGGCCCAGCAAGTTTGTATTTTGGGGTGGGGAGAGGGCGCGTAATCATCAAAACACTTACATCCATATTCACCTCATTGCAAGATCTACTTTTTTTGTCTTTATCAATGACAATTAAATAAATAATTTTATCATTAGTGGTGCAACTGGCTCTTTGAGTGAGGAAGCATTTTAGTGGAGGATCAATTTCAAATGGAATTTTAAGGTACTTTTGAAAAGGGCATCCTTAGATGGTTGAATCACATCCCATTCTCTACTTCTTTAACATCAGTGTTACTACGTGTAATGAATTTTTAGAGTGGGCACTTATGGTCTGAAAAGCGTACTGTCAAAACTGAATAACGATCCTTTTTTGTAGTGACCCATTTTTGCCTCCGCAGTTAGAAAATAAACATTGATTTGCAGAGGAAACAACTTCGCAGTATAATTTAGCGGTGTTGTTTCAGCAAGTTGGTAGAGTGTACCGGGGCACTGTGCACCTTTGCTTCCCTCGGATGAATGTCATTGAGGCTTTTTTCATGGGTTTTTCATTCAATTTTCATACCTCCCAACAAACAATCAGAACAGGATATCCGCTCTATTACAACGTCATCATCTGCTTCTCATCCTCACACATCGGATCGACTTTTTTCAGTTTCCTCCCCGAAAAAGGCTTACGTAGCTCCGCTGCAGTTATATAATGCATTTCCCCGCTTGTTTAGCACATGGAAAGGTACCAAGTGTTGGATATGGTCTGTGTTCGTGACTAAATTACGCTGGATATAAACGTCAAAAATAATTATAGACTTCAAAAACAAGCTTGTTTGCGACTTTCGGGTACAGAGGTAGGAGCCGGTTACGTTCTCACGAATTTGGTTTGCATGTGTGCGTAAAAAGTGTATTGACTGTTCAAGGATCATAATGTTTTCTTTTGCTAGAACAAGAAACCCACCCCACTAATCAGTACCCTACCCCAAACAATATAAGGTATTCCAATATCACGTGAATGCGCGGGAAACTTACAGGACAGGTGGTCGAGGGGCGGCATGCTGTCATCGAAGTAAATCTACTTTTCAACAGTTGTTCTCGCTTGATATGCTTGACACGAACATGACACGGCACCTGTGAGCAAACAGACAGAATCCCTGCAGATTGGAGCCATTCCCTCAGCGTGGACGTGGACCAATAACATCGGAATCATAAGCTAGTCATGTTATGTGGGGTTTTTCGTGTGTAGCTATCTTAATTAACTCACAATAGGGAATTTCATCATCACCAATTCATCGATATTGGAAGGAAGTTCATGTACATATAGGCTATAGCCGCAATAATTTGGAATGAATCATCATCGCGGAATCGGAAGTCAGGAGAGTCTTATAAAATGAGAGCTTGATCGCGCCATTTATAAACGCACTGACCGTTGTATTTACACCACCAGTCAAGCATCTACTCCAGTTATCGTGATCGTCACCTTTTTTTTGTTTGAAAAAATGGCATTACAACGAACTATTAGGAATATATTCTTGATTTTATTCGTGATCGTGATAAAGTGCCAGACGTCAACGACGAGGGCTGACGATGATGATGATGACAATTATCCAAACAACGACAATTCATCAGAATTAGATTCATCAGAAGAGTACATTGAACCAGTAACGAGACAATCTGCTTCGAGTTCCCTTTTCAGTACTGTAGCCACCATGAGAGCTATGTCGAGACCTCCAAGAGGTATCAGCAATAGAAACGGTAATAAAGGTTAGAATAATTATATGGATTGAAAAAAAAAAAATCATTTATGGTTGAGCTCTGTAGTAAAGGTCAGTGGTCCGTCGGGTCAAAATATTTCAGATCAATAACGGTAGGCAACCTGATTGCAAATAGACTTTATTGGCAAATAAGTCATTTGTTTTTACAATTCTTCCAGATATATTCATCACTATACACCAGAAAAAGATTTAAGAAAATAGGTCGACTTCTGGAAGCTAGAATCAACACATGATATACATGCAACATTGACAAGTGAGTAATTGTCCAAACAAACACGGACGTCCTTGACCGTCATTAAGAGAAATATACACAAGGTTTGTTGATACATTGGTATGATAACCAGTAAAGATAATCTTGAATTTACAGTATTAATTGTGATCTTGATAATAGGGCTGAATGATTATGGAAGAATATTTAAAAACTAGAATGATCCACCAGTCTAAATGTTCGTAATTATATAGTTAAATACATTATTATCTAGCAAGTCATGGTGAAGCTTGCAGAGGGAAAAGAAGTGTGGACATTGGGTTTCACCTGGTTAACAGGATAACAAGTTTCCCCCTCACTATAGTCTATCGTTCAATATTATGTAAATGTCGAACGAGCGGTTACATAATCAAATAATTGTTACTTATTACTAATTAGGATTCATTAGACATCATCAAGAGCGTACGGGTTATACAATAGACGCAGACTGGTTAATGAATATAATAATGCAGCAAACTGAGAAGCCAATGAATGTGGAATTCTAGGAGGGTATTGTTTTTCATTAAGATTTCGTTCAAGAGAGAGTATGGTTCTGTGCTTTTCTGATTTCAAGAAGTAAGTTTTATTAGGGAATGGAATACAAAAAAATGGATGAATAATATTGTGATGCGTTGGCATCCGAGACTCATACCCTACTAGTTTTCATTAGACAGTGCATGTTATTCACATTATTAGAACATTACTTTATATCACTTGCCCATTTTCTTCAAACCTTGTTTTAATCCGTTTCTCTGATGAATTCTTTTTTTTTTTAATCGAAAGCAAGATTCTCTAATTGCGAAGTGACCATTTTAAGCGTTTAGGGGGCCGCTGTAAACATGTAGCCCTCTTTATTTATTTCCCAAGGATAATTCGTTTTAAGAGAAATATCATGGAGGTGTATTGTTTCCCTTTACCTATATCTCATTGGTGAGCTTTGTCAAGTTTAATAGCTTGAATACAGGACCCTTTTGTCCTAGTGTAACAATTCCAGAAACCGCTAATTCAACAGAAAGAGGAAAACTCTGAAAACCGCAGACAGTTGGCTGAAGTTCAACCGAGATGCGGTTTACATGTGTAGGTCAGCACATGTAATTAGAGGTTGTCAAAAATGGGTCGCTCAACATATTGTTTTCATTTCTTGATAGTTGGAAATGGAATGAGCAAGTTCGCACATGAACTTCATTTGGGATAATTATTTTTATGAAGGTTATAAGAAGAAATGTGGTATTTCACAAAACATCTGATGATTCATCCAGAAAATATACATGTAGGTTTGACAGTTTAGCTATAACGACCCCACGCTCTAGAGTAAGACACCTACAATATTCGGGGTTTTTTTAATTTTAGGGATGGAATCAAAGAGAGGAATCAGTCAACATTCAATTCAAATATAATGTAAAACAAAAAGATTATGACCTAATGGATTGGTTGACAACCTTGCTGCTTAATGGGGGTTGGGTGGGTGTTAAATTACCCCTGTGTCAAGATTTATTATTTGTGTATGATAGAGTATAGTTGCAGGTCAGTAGTTTAATTTCGTGCATAGAACGATGAGGCGATCACGACAAGCATTCAAAATGGTCGCTCAAATCAGGTAGTCTTAGCCCCCCCCCCCCCCCTCTCTATGATGTTCCGTTCTACCCGCCCCTTCTACATGAATCCATGTGTTTAGAATTAACTTGAAAGTTCATCTCATTTTGATTCAAAGCATCAAATACTTAACATGGAAGAACTCAAAATATTGAACTAAATTTGTGCAATCTAAGCCCCTATCATACCCTGTCGAGCTGGATGCCTTAGCAGACATCGGAGAAAACTCGACTATCTCACACATTTATAGACATTTTTTGAAAATGTTACAAAATCCATAATTCTGGTATTTTCAGGATAATGATAATAATAATCTTAGTACAGTTCAGTATATACGTCGTAATAGTTCGTAGCCACTCATACTACTTTAAGCATAAGAAGCTACAAACTTTAAAGTAGTCACGAGTTTATTTCTAACATGCTCCGAGTCAGCCGTGGTTTAACAAGCATATCCCGAGAGTGAAAACCTGGTATACTGACATCATCATCTTTCTTGTCGAGTTCCTATCTCAGGAGCATCTGCAGCTTGAGAAAGATCCGCACCCAAGTGAAAAATGAATAACCCATGCAATTCGGAAAATATCTTAGGACAGTTATTAGTGGAGGGACCTGATTCTCGGTTCTAATAAGTTCTACCGACATGTTATTTCAAATTCTCTCCCTCGGCATTTACGATATGCTAAATTACTGAGAAATTATATACCAGTATATTTTCTTAATTTTCCTTGGTATCGTATTTTAACCTTGAGTTGAAGTGTAAACGACAGCGCTCACAGCCTTGGGCATTCGAAATTTGATGTGTTACAGAAGTTCAAGTGAGCCTAAGTTGAATAAACAAAAACATATGATACGGACGGTGTTTATTCGGCTAAAATTGGTTTTGCCAAATTTTTCAAACAAGCGAAACAAGGAGTGGAGAAAGGGGCTCAGTTTATTTGATAATTTCCTGATAATTTATTTTAAATTTGCTGACAGCCTTTTAAAAAATTTAATTAAAGGATTACACCCCCTTTTCTGAAAGTAACGATCGCCTTAGATTGGCAGATTATGAAGTATGTGACCATTCCATCAAAATATGGAGGCCCCACATGTATTTATGTCTCGTTAGAGCATGAATAAACTCATCATATTGGTCATCTAATCTAAGTTTTAGCTTAAGGAAGCTACAATGAGTCATTGTGCATGTTAGGGGCTCCAGATGGCAGAAGGGTGATTCAGCACAACTAAAATTAGAAGCAAAGCAATTTCTCTAGACCGACATCTGTCATGTGCTGATGGTAATATCTCAATCATATCAAGTCTCTAGGCCATGGTTAAAGCACACATCCTCCCCCTAACTTACAACCATCGTAATACATAGGGAATTTAAACACATGCGCCACATGTATAACATACAGCTTATAACAAACATTAAATTACCCTCTCGTTAATTTAGATTTTTAATGATTTATGTTTTATGATTAATATAACTATTCTTCCTTTCTATGATGACGATAATTCCTTTTTTCCCTCCTGATAAGTGCCCCTTTTCAAATCTGATAATCGCCTCCTTATCTTTCTAATAAGTTCACTTTTCTCCTTCCTATGAGCGCAATTTTACTTCTAATAGGTGCCTCGTTTCACTTCTTATAAGTGCCCCTGTCCATCTCTGATAAGCGCCCTTTTCTCTTCTGATAAATGCCCCCTTTTTACTTATATTCCCCACTGTTTCTTACAAAAAAAGCCATATCTAATAAGTGCCCGTCCATCTTCTGACAAGTATCCCTAATTTCTCTCTTATTTTTGCCTTTTTTTTCCTTTGATAAATACATTTTTACTTCTGATAGGTGCCCCTTTTCCCTTCTAATTAGTGCCAACTTCCCCCTTCTGATAAGTGCCCCTTTTCAATTATGATAAGTGCCCCTCTTTACTTCTGATAAGCGCCCCTTTTCCTATCTAATATGTGCCATTTTCCGCTTCTTATGAGTGCCCCTTTTCACTTCTTATAAGTGCCCTTTTCCAGCTTTGATAAGCGCCCTTTCCTCTTCTGATAAATGCCCCCTTTTTACCTATATTCCCCACTGTTTCTTACAAAAAGAGCCATATCTAACTTCAAAGAATCGATGCGGCTTTATGTAGTAACAGGTACACGTATTACTACAATGTAAGGCAGTGTAGCTGGAGGCAAGAGGGGCATAATGCCTATCCCCCCCCCCCCCCCCCAGCAAAGGATTTCTCATTCGGCTCGCTCGAATGTGCGCATAATTAACACCAATTAAGGGCAATATTTTCTGAAAATCTCCCCAAAACTCGCTCGCTAGCTCTTATAATATATCATGAAATCAAGCATATCGCATAAAGTATGTTAATTCAATGTAATCCTAAAGAAAAAACGACAGGGTTAATGTACGAATTAAACGATAATTCAACATTCCCCCAATTAATTTGCTTTTGTTAATTTCATTATATCGCCAAAATAATGCCCAACCAAAGGACTTCAGCATTAAAAAAAAGTCTGAAAATGTTTGACTATCACACAAAATTGCTAATTGGGGAAGCTAAAACATATCGAGAACCACAATAAATAGGAAGAATATGATGCTTGATAATGTATCAATCATGTTAACTGGACTATAGGGCAATACCATTGTCACTTTATGTTCACCCCTTATAGGTGCCCCCTTTCACCCCAAAAGTGCCCTTTTTGGCTGGTGCCCTCCCCCCCCCCCGACTTTGAAAATCGCTCCACCGCTCCTGGTGTTACGGATTAATACCGTACCAAAGGGCACTAGCGCATCGACTTGGTATCGAACCAGGACCTCCGGGTTCATCATGCTTCCTCTTCTATGATGTGATATTGTTCATAATGTTTTTTTTTTTTAAATACAACTTTGAAATTATTTTTTTCTCACTTCCCCTTTCTTGCAGATTTTATAAATGAAACTTTATGTGCATCAAACGGAGAGTTCTACCCCAACCTGCAAGAGATTTTGGCAGCTAATGATATGCTTATGTTTCATTCATTTTGTGAAACAGGTACGTAATGGTAATCAAAATAATAAAAGTATGGTGACTTTTCGGTGCCAGGTAAAAATGTCAGAGTAAAAAATGTCAGAGGAAAAAATGTCAGAGGAAAAAATGTCAGAGGTAAAAACGTCAGAGGTAAAAATGTCAGAGGAAAAATGTCAGAGGAAAAAATGTCAGAGGTTAAAAATGTCAGAGGTAAAAATGTCAGAGGAAAAATGTCAGAGGTAAAAATGACAGAGGTAAAAATGTCAGAGGTAAAAATGTCAGAGGTAAAATGTCAGAGGAAAAATGTCAGAGGTAAAAATGACAGAGGTAAAAATGTCAGAGGTAAAAATGTCAGAGGTAAAATGTCAGAGGTAAAAATGTAAGAGGTAAAAATGACAGAGGTAAAATGTCACAGGAAAAATGTCACAGGTAAAAATTTCAGAGGAAAAAATGTCAGAGGAAAAATGTCAGAGGTAAAAATGTCAGAGGTAAAAATGACAGACGTAAAAATGTCAGACGTAAAAATGTCAGACGTAAAAATATCATACTAGGAAATCCAAAGTTGAAATGACAAAGGTTTATCTTATTTGATTAAGTAAAATCGTGATATATTTAGGAGTGTATGCTTGTAGATTTATCTGGAAAATAACAAGTCTATCAATACTAAGCCTTTTTTCATGATGCCTTCTTTTTCTCTTTTTACTTTTACTTTTGTTTAATCTTTCTTTCGTTCTTTTAATTCTCCCAACATAAGCATTGAGAAGTGAACGATTTAAAGGACGATTTTTTTTTCCTCCTACATTTTTACACCGAACCGAATTTTTATATCCCAAGTGCATATTATATGAGAACAATCACGAATATTAAGCAACATTGGGTTGTTTTTTATTTCTATATCCAAAAATCTATTTCATTTTTTTTCATACTGATTTATGGATAGCAATGATAAAGACCTATTTGCATCTGGACCTCATCTGTTTTTTTTTATTTTTTTATTTTTTATTTATTTATTTATTTATTTTTTTTTTTTTTTTTTTTGGGGGGGGGTTCTCGTTTCATAAAGTTGCTTGATTTTGAGCGTAAAATATATGTAATCAGATAATACTAATAAAACTTTGGATGCCACCATTGCAATCATTGGTGATTATTGTTCTCTAATATTGCAGTTTTGATCATTTCCTTGTTTCTCTCCAGGTTGTGGGAAACCTCAACCCAATGCATGCCCTAAGAGAGGACCAGTGTGTGCGGAAGCAGAAGGAAACTACCTTGTTTATGAAAATGAATGCGAGCTCAACAAAACAAGATGTGAAAGATGGGACAGCGATCTGCAGCCAATAAACCCCGCTGATCCAGCTAGCTGTCAACTGGAAAGTAAGAAGGAAGAATGAATAACAGAAACTGTTATCTCCTATGTTATATACATGTATCAACTTTAGAGAAGAATAAAATTGTCTTGTGTGGTATATTGTACGAAGTCCTTTGATTTTGCTCAACTCAAACGACTCCTTACACTCGGTGAACAGTCGAAATTAGACATTCTGTTCCCTTATAGCTGCACCACTACTTCTTTAAACATGTTTATTTCTGTTTTCTCTTTAAGACAGTTTGGAGCTATGAGAAGAAAGCATTCCGGAACTGTATGAATAGGGAATATATAAGAATTCGTAATACAACAAACCACAAAAGAGATGAAATAACTTTCCATTTTCTTACTTAAATTTGTATGAATGTTTTAAAGGTTATGAGGAACTTCTGGCACAAACCTTAATGCCCGAAACCTTTTTTTTTTATAACTTGATTAATTACAAAAAATTAATATAAAAAACACGACTGATTTGTGTTCTTTATACTACTCACGAGGTCCATGTAATTTTCAAATTCAGAGGGAGAGGGTGGCTCGGAGTCCCCATCCTTCCCCGTCGACAAGCCCAGCTATTACTTGGTGGAGCGGGGGTTAAAGATCACCATCTATTGCTTTGAATTCCTTTGCTTTCACTCGTTGCAACATGTTTTGGGGTTTGACTATCTTCTAATATTCCAGTCTTGACCACTTCCTACAGGTTGTGGGACACCTCAACCAAACCCATGTCCTAGAAGAGTACCAGTTTGTGCAGGCTACGAAGGAAACTACGTTGTCTATGAAAATGAATGCCAAGTCAATAAAGTAAGATGTGAAAGACGAGGAAGCGGTCTCAAACCAATAAATACCACCCAAATTGGTAGCTGTCAAGTAGAAGGTAAGGTGAAGTATATGGCGACTCAGCTTCTTTGTCGTCCCATTTGTCCCTCGATCTCAATGTGCCTTGTTAATTAACTTTGGCAATCATGCTGTTTCATTACTACTCCTCTTCCACTCAGTATTTCTTGTCAGTGCCAGATTCTCGAAATCTCCTTTACGTAATCTTCAGCTCACAGAATAGATTTCACTGAGTGCCAATTGATGATGGCATGCAAAGGTCATATTGAAGAGTTATTATTTGATATTTCTAGCTGTTGGACAAGCCGACAAGGAATTGATTCCAAACACAAGCTCACAGAATAGATTTCACTGAGTGCTAATTGATGATGGCATGCAAAGGTCATATTGAAGAGTTATTATTTGATATTTCTAGCTGTTGGACAAGCCGACAAGGAATTGATTCCAAACACAAAAAACACCTAAACCAGGGACTATGCACATGCAGCAGGTTTCATCCAACACACGTTGTGTTTCAGCCTGTGGCAGCCTAATGTGCGCGACTTTCGTCCATGTTTAGGAAATACCAATATAATGATTTTTGTGTCTTTGGTTTGTTTCAGTAAATGCAACGCAGCTGACTTGCCATGAAATTCTCCGGGGCAAGTGCCCGCTTGGGACTACCGGGGGACAGGTTTGTAATGTCAAGCGAAAGAAGACCTTCAAGAATATTTGCAGAGTTCTACACAAGCGTTGTAAGAAACAGGATGACACATGCTATCATAAAGAGTTCCCTTGTGTATCTTATGATGGTAAGGTATTTATCATGTTATGGTATTTATCGTCAAGAAATATGAAAGCTATATGATTGCATTCAGGGATCGATAATTAATTTGCAGTTTTTAGAAATTGAGAAAATATAACCTAAAATATAGGTGCCCCGACATTATTTGCCCGAAGGACAATTTCCCCAAGCTTTAATTTCATCACAGATATTGCGTTAGGGTTGCAATTGGATTTTAGGTTAAGTTTAGGGTGAGGGATAGGGTTAAGTAAAGTCATTGATCCATGCAGGGTTGAAGTTGTTCATTCGTTTTGTGTAGGCTACTGATTTGTGTAACTATTGTGTAAATTATTGCTGTTTTACACGTGGATATCTCATGGCAGATAAAAGATTTATAAGCCTCTCTAGCTGAAGAAAAAATATTGGCTATTAACTTGTACTTTTGAAAAATATGCATACCCGGAAGACTTCCCCCGGACAACTGTCTCCAAGGGCAATTACTCCCGGACAAATATACCTGGATAAGTACCCCCACAAGGACAACCTACCCCCAAGGAAATTATTAAAGGCCAACCTTGGTAATAAGATGATTTTTGTGAAAGCAGAAAATAAGAAAAACAGGATGGTGGAACTTTGAAAGAAATCGACAAGGAATACAAAAGTTATGGATGTTTGAAAAATGAGATCACTACATCTATGCGAATCTCAAATTGGCAATTTGATAAGTCGATTATGACATACTTGTGGACAACTCTCCTTTTGTCCTACACAAAATTATCATTAATTTGCGGTTTTCTCCGAAGCGCCTTTACCCTCGGGGTAGTACTCAAACTATATTGGAGATAGCATAATGTTATAGGTCCTCATGAAAGAAAAAGATCCTACTGAGTAATACATTTTGAGGAAAAAAAAGACATTTTAGTCATTCTGTGTGGTGGAGCGAATGGGGGAGTTTCCCGCAACTACACTACAGTGACATTACCTATATTCGGCCAATTTGAAATTCCCCTTAAGACTTTAGTACAGTGATTACAACTTTTAAAAATTCATAACTTTCTTATTACTTGTCCAATTTCGTTCAAACTTTCACCAATCTGCTTCTCTGATTTGTCCTCTTAATTTCAGAGCAACTTGCCATTAAGGTTGTATTTCCCTTTAAGACTAGGCGTCCACTAGGGCGCGGACAAGACGCGGAATGCAAGATTAGTCATTCCGCATTCATTCAGCAAGCTCTCCGCATATTCTTGAAAGGCTCCGTTCACTGTCTTCACCATTCCTGAACACTTCCCAGCGTTTCCGCACCTTCAGGAGAGAGCAAAATTTCCGCGTCCAAATTTTGGTCTCGACCAAAATTTGGACGCGGAAATGAACTTCCTGACACCTTCGGCAACTTGTCCGCATTGTCGTCCGGACATCGTCAGGACATCCTGCCTTTCTTTAACACTTCCGCATTCTCCGGAAACGCTCCTGAAAGCTTCCGCGGTGCCGGAAGCTTCGCGAAGGCAAGCGGAAGCCACGCAGAATGTTTCAGGATTGTCCTTGTCCGTAATTTTACCACTCCTGGTGTGATCCTAGATGTGTCCGCACTGTCCTGCCACGATCAGCATTTTCCGCGACATTTCGGGACATTCCTGAATGATTCCTAGGACGCTCCTAGGACTGACTGCAGTCAATGTGTTGACATTCTTAATAATGTCTCAGGAAACAATAATTTGCATAATTTTTCCGCGTCTGACGCGGAACGAATGCCGAAATGACAAAATTTGCTTCCGCAACCCTTCCTAATGTTGTCGGCGCTCTAGTGGACGCCAGCCCTAAGCCGGACGACAACCTCCGGATAACTACCCGACTAGAACAGCCACCCAATAGGACAATGAACCCGGACCCCTTAAAAGTTATCCCACCTTGCCTCAGGGAGAGTTGATAGATTTATTAATATTAATCTTGGGTAGATATTCTGGACGTAACTGTCCTAGGGGCAGAAGTGTCCAGGGGTAGTTGTGTGTGCATATTATTCTATTGGGCAGTTTTTCGAGCGTTTAATTGATGACATTTTTTATCTAATCAATTTTCCATTGTTATTCTCATTATAGCCAAAATACATGGAAAGAAGCCCCCGATACAGGACTGCTCCAGGTTCATCCGACATAGCTTTCCTCTCGTGAATCCTAGTAGACCGTGCTACGAAATGTCAACATCCAGGAAGACTTTACGAAATTGCAAATGTAGTAAAGCCCCCTTTTCAGCGCCTGATATTCCCGAATTGCCACCCTTTTTGCATGTGTAGCATTATCATTATGTGGATTTAGGGGCACAGAAGGAACAAGGAGTACCAATACTTAAGTATTCATACAACTTTGATGATATTCTATAGCAGATAACTGGTGATATTGTTGTTTATTTTACCTGGCTGCTGAAAATAACAACCGATGGACCTAAGGATGTAAGTCCTATTAGAGGGACTTGATTACTGACAAAGTACCGAAGAGCACTATCGCATCGACTTGATTTCGAACCCAGCACCTCTCGGTTTCACGACACTTCTCTGTCATCTGTGTCATCTCATCATGCCTGCTTTTCATGTGTGGGAGAGAAGCTATTCCTTTTCATCTACAAGGGGGCATTTCAAACGATCCTGAGACTGTTTGTCACTCAGAAACACTGTAACGTATTCATGAATTATACGATGACTATATTCTCCTGCTGTCCAATCTTTATATGGCACAAAATATTGTTTAGCTTGTTCCAGTCCATTTGGATGTTCTGACTAATGTTAATTTTCTGATGAATTTTCAGATGTCAGAGAAAACGATCATTTATCACAGATTCAGAATCTAGTGATTAAGTTCAGCATCTTGAATAGTTACCATCACCATTTTGTCACTGCCTGTTAATTTATAAATTAAAACACATTTTGTGTGAATAATTATGAAGCTGAAGTGAGTTTGGATGAAAGGCTTGGACCATGAGAAAAATCATGTAGAAACACCTTACGATACATTGAAACTGGATATCTGTTTTTTCAAGATATACTGAATGCATATACATATATTGAGACGAGATCATTGAGGCCGAGGGAGGGAGGTAGGGGGGGGGGGGGAGTTGTAGGCTGTCAAACGTCGAATAATAAAGGTGAAATTTCAGGAGAAAACATTTGAATTAAAAGTTTTTCAAGTACCGAAAGGCTTTGTTACAAAGTATGGTTGATATGATGTGATCATGGTTTTGTATATGCTTGACTGATTTTCATGTATCTTCAACTATTTTAGGCCGTCATTAAGTATTATGTGTCATTATTATTCACAAGCAATGAATAATGATTACAGGCACGCGAAGCACATTAATTTTCATCAGAATCACAGGATTGTGACGCATTGACATTGTTACCAGTGCAGATGGTTTAATTGTGTGTGTGACTTTACAATATCCCCCGGAAGATGAACTTTTAGTAGAATAAACATTTCAAACAGCGTGTTTTTTTAAAACCTGGAATGACAGACCTAATCTACCTTAGTGCTTAGTGACCCCCCCCCCCCCCCCCCCCCATTAAACCATGATATGGTTTTGAATTATACATGATAAGATTTTCACTCGCTTCAATCTAAGTAAAATGAGAGTACACGCGATTTTCCATCAGCTCAGCTGGAAAAGGGGGGGGGGGGATGGGAGGTGTAATTGTCGGATCATTTAACACTGTCAGAAAATTTGTGCATGGTATTCCTGTTCTATTTGCCGACACATTATTAATAAATTACTGTAATGTAATAATGAAAATCTATATATAGGTTTTTTTGTTTGTTTTGTATTTTATGCTGATACTCGTGTACGTCATTGTAATCTATATTGTATTATTTCTTATTTTTGTGTAATATGATAAATAATTTACATCATTATTTTAAGCTTATCTGACATATATGTATTGCCTAATGAGAATATGTGGCATCCGGCGTTAGCCTATCGTCCGTCCGTCTGACCACCCTTCCGCGTTTAAAGGGAAACCCAACCTCATAATTTTATTTGTGTGAAAGCAGAAAAATCAGAGAAGCAGATTGGTGAAAGTTTGAACGAAATCCGACAAGCATTAAAATAAGTTATGATTTTTTGAAAGTTGTAATCACTATAAATATGGGAATTTCCAATTGGCCGTTTTGGTATACGTTGCTGAGATGTAGCGCTCCAACACACAAAATGACTAAAATGTCAATATTTCAAAATGTATAAATCAGTAGGATGTTTTCTTTTTGGAGGACATAATATAACACTATGCCATCTACAATATATTGTGAGTACTGCCCCTAGGGAAAATGCGCTCAGGAGAAAACTGGAATTTAATGATATTTTGGTGTTCGACAAATGGGAAGATTGAACGTGAATACGTCAATCAATTCACTAAATTGCCAGTTTGAGATTCCCATAGTCTAGATGTAGTGATCTAATTTTTAAAATATTTATAACTTAGTATTCTTTGTCCGATTTCTTTCAAACTTTCACCATCCTGTTTCGCTTATTTTTCTCCTTTCACACAAATCAGCTTTTTTCAAAGGTTGGATTTCCCTTTTGAAATGTGGTTCATATTATCGATGTATGCATACATTTACAATGCTCCTTTTGGACCTTTTCCCGATAAACTTAAACAAAATAAGATTCTGTTTGTTTTCTTTGATCTGTTGATCAAGTCATTTTTAAAGGAAATGCTCTTTCCCCTAATTTTTGTCCAATTCTGTTTGTTTTATTTGGTAGAGCTAGAGTTAGCCACTGTGTATAGAATTTTACTATGTATTTTGTTTTTGTCTCTGCAGTTAGTATTGGATGTTAATGTACGCTCAACTCAGAATGAATTTCATCTTCCGTAAATTTGGTCTGATTTGCATTAAAAAATAAAAAAAATCATTAATAAAAAAAAAATCAAATTAAAAAACAAAAATCGATTCTATTTGTTTTATTCCACATAGAGCTAACAATCAGGCACACTGATTCTCAACACTACTTTTGAATTGAATTGAGTTGAATTGAATATATTTGTCCATTCGGATATTTTTTTCACTGGTACATGCAGATTACAAATAAAATGAGTTACAGGGTACAAATTTGGTCACATAAGGTTAAAGTGTTTGCAAAATCAAGTATATATGGAAGAGATTGGTATAGCAGAAGAGAAAAGGAGGGAAAGGAAAAGGAAGGAGGTGGAAATAAGAAAATTCACATCGTAGAGTACATATACATAGGCAGGGGCGGCGCTACAGGGGGGGGCAGGGGGCGGCCGCCCCCTATCATTTTTCAAGCGAGCAAAAAAAAAAGAAAAAAAAAAAAGAGGAAGAAGGGGGAAAAAAGGAGAAAGAGAAGGGGAAATGGAGAAGAGAAGGCTAGGCCATGCAATTATAGTCCTATTTGTTATTTCAAGACTCTCGACGTGCGACGTTGCTATACTCGTCATTTTGCCCCCCCCCCCCCCTATTTGAATACCCTGGCGCCGCCCCTGTACATAGGACTCTGGGAGTAGTTTAACTAATAACAAATCTAATTTCAGTTATTTAACTTTGAAATAAGACACCGATTAAGTAAATGGGTCTACTTGTACTTTTATACATCAAGTTGATTGACGAGTTTCTCAACATGACTATCCTTGCATAATGCATTTACGCCCTCTATGAACAGACAGTGGCAAAAAGTAGAGTTGTATAATTTATTTTATTTTACCCTCGGACTGAGATCACTGTAATTACAAAAATCTTTTTTCAGTTTCCCTTCTAAACAAAACTAAGAAAATTGAGAAAGGAATATTATCTTATTTGTGTACTCATTCAGGTCATGTTGGGAATATTCTTTCTATGTGTTAGACGTTCATTGACGGAAAAAAATGAATGTGTGCTGGATATACATACATCATGTTCTTCAACTTTGGAATATTTTGGGATGGACACTATAATGAAAAATATGTAAAAACGTGATGACAATCCGATTACTTATTTCAACAGAATTATAATTACGGAAAGGAATGTGTTATCTTTGGGAAAGAAAGAGAGAGAGAGAGAGAGTGAGCAAATTAATCGGAGAAACCGTGAGAGAGAGAGAGAGAGAGAGAGAGAAGAGGAGAGAGGAGGAGAGAGGGGCGAGTTGCATATATATATATATATGCCTTGACCTTAAGAGGGAAAAAATTGAGGGAATGTGGTGAGGGAGAGAGGGTGGGGGTAGAGATGATTATAAAATGGGATAGGCCTACTGGAAGGGGGACTATTGAAGAAAGAGAGGAAAAGGTGGTTGATTCATTTCTAGGAGTGTGTATGTGTGGGTGTGTGGGGCCGCGGGGGGGGGGGGGGATGGTATGAACAGGAATCATGCTACAGAGAGTACACAATTAGTCCCGAATCATTGAGTTGCCACTCTCTCTCCGAAAAGATACCCCTGAGTGATACATTGTATCTTATCAAGTTTCAAAGTTAGATAAAAGGTTAACATAGGTCTCCAAACGTGTTGTATTGGTCTGGTGTAACAAGACTAGTCCTATAATCATATGGCTATACTTTAGTATTTTGATAGTTGCAATTTAGTTTTAAATGACTCAATAGCATATGCCCTCCCCCCCCCCCCCGGCCCAAGAAGAAGAAGAAGAAGAAGAAGAAGAAGAAGAAGAAGAAGAAGAAGAAGAAGAAGAAGAAGAAGAAGAAGAAGAAGAAGAAGAAGAAGAAGAAGAAGAAGAAGAAGAAGAAGAAGAAGAAGAAGAAGAAGAAGAAGAAGAAGAAGAAGAAGAAGAAGAAGAAGAAGAAGAAGCTAGAAGAAGAAGAAGAAGAAGAAGAAGAAGAAGAAGAAGAAGAAGAAGATCGAAGAAGAAGAAGAAGGAAGAATAAAAATAACATTCATTTGTAGCATACTGCATGGGCCGCAGAGCCGGGGGGCTGCTGGCTGTACCCCCCCCCCCCCCCACTTTTTTGAGTAGACACGTTAAGAAAAATATATTGGAAAAAAGGCTCGAAAATTTTAATGAGTGAAATCAGATCAGGCCCCCCCCCCCCCCCTCCACTTTCAAAAACGCTCCGCGGCCCCTGTACTGCTCAGGGAAGAGTCCTTGAAGAAAGCTCATTCCATGGACGAGAACTGCACACAAGGTCAAGGGGGAGAGGGGACCGGAGTGGCCCCCATTCCTTTCAAGACCGCCATAGCGGGACAAATAACTCGTTGCAGTCAGAGTTAATTTTTCTCTATTAGGCGATATAAGTAGAGTCTATATTGATTATCTTAAACATAAACAGATGAACACGTAAAAGCCGAGAGTTATTGAAGAGATATCTGATTCCCCGAGAACAAAAAACAAAAACAAAAACAAACAACACGATAAAACATAAAGAAAAAATAAACAAACTAAGAAACGTCTTGAAAGTAAGCTATTTCAGCTCCGCCGCGCCGAGAAATTGAACTTTGAAGTGACATGCGAAGCTGAAGACCCTGCCCGAAGGCGTCTTTTTGTCATAAGAAATCCAGGGTAAATATTTTTTGTGTGTAAATGTGATAGATAGGCATGCCGCTACATGTAATTAGAGCCATCCATTGATAATTGTTTTGGCCTGTTTTATGAAGATATTAAATAAATTAATTCGTCAAATCCATCTAGTCTAACGTTAATAGTACTGACTGTGTCCTGCAAATTATTAAACGTGAGGGACTGTGTGTGTGAGTGTCGGGGAGGCCAGAGGCTGAGGCGGGGGGCGGGCCGGGCCTACGCCTATGTTCTCCACACTATTTGACACACAGAACACAGGGCAGAAGATCATAAAATGAGGCCGGCAAAAAACATAAGTAATATCTTATAACCTGCTCTCTCGCCCCACTCTTCATCCCGTTGGCTCAGTCTAATAATGAATTTAATCAGACGAACCTTTGTTTATTTAGACTAGATAAGGAAAATTTCTCCCTTTTGTACAAATCGCTTGTTCGCCCTCAAATAAATAGAGTACGCTCATGCTGTGTGGAGCCCCCACCTAAAGAAACATAGAGTCTATCCATGCTTTGGAAAATGTCCAAAGAAGAGCGACTAGATTAGTCCCAGAGGCGGTAAAGGGGCTGCCTTATCATATGCATGTAACGATTTCGACAATTGAATATCCCTACCTAGCTTACACTTTACAGGAGGGCTTGAGGTGATATGATTGAATTGTACAAGATTTTTAACAAATACGATTCTGATGTAACACCAAATCTTGTATTACAATCCAGAGATCAGACAAGAGGGCATAGACCCCCTAGTAAGAAATTGTTTATTCCTAGGACCAAAACTCAGATACAAAAATTCTTTTTATGTACGAATACGTAAACCATGGAATAATCTCTCCAATGACACCATTACTGCCCCGAGCGTGCACAGTTTTGAAGTACTAAGTAGCTTTGGATAGGAAGAAGAACTTGGAACTGAATACAGAGGCATAGTGCCTGCGTTCAGTATCTTCCCTAGGTATCCTAGGTAAATCGGGGTAGGTTGTGTCTTTTTCCCATAGGGGGCACACAATAAGGTAACAGATCTACAATACCTTTTTCAAGGAACCAAAACGTCGCGTCATTGGGAAGGAGTTTGCTCAGAAGGGAATATCGTATTAAATCTATGTTGTCTTTTTCATATTCCACCAACTTCTTTTTCTCTAGGACTTTAAGTATTCATTATGTAAGCTGGACAGATATTTGTATTATTTGCTATCGTTGATTTCCTGAAAAGTGTTCGGAAATAGGGTCCACTCCCATAATATAACGTAGGAATATGATTATGAGGAAATGAAGTTTCCCATTCGTAAATTTTGTATGGCTCGAGTGCCCATGCAAGTCTGCGCAGTGCCATTGTTTGCGCACACTGGAAACTGCGTGATTCTGATGAAACAAAACACACAACGAAAAACAATCTTTTGATCTTTATCACAGCGATAGGTATTCATTGAAAAAACGAGTCAAAATATTGAAAAAAGGTCTTATTTCAGACATTTTATTCACAAGCCTCAAAATTTTATCTTTCACGTTGAAACTCCGGAACTGCGTGTAGAATAAATGAGTGCGCAGACATGGGCACCATTGTCTTTTTAGTGTTGAAATGACACGGACACTGTTTCTTGTGAAAATGGCATTGTTCTTGCTTTAATTTTAATGATTTTTTTTGCAAACTACTTAGAATATCAGGAATAATATAAAATTAAGCTTTAGAGGAATATTAAAGAATTTCTGGTTCATTTTCAAGTCAAAATTTTAGGTGCGCAGACATACGGCTCCCCATCATACACAAAACTCAGAAAATCTCTGTTTTCGGGCTGACATGAGGTCATAAAAGGTCACGTGACTTGGTAACGGTATGACCAATTTTTGTAAACTTGTTGTCATGAGATGTGCAAGACTTTAAGGAAAAAAGTCGGAAAGTTGTGGTTTGAAATGCGTGGTGAAATTTGTCAAGGGGGCCCCCCAGTACAGTAAGGGTAAAGGGTACATCGACCTACGTCAAGTCTATTTGAATAAACTTAAAGAAGGATAGATCGAAAAGTGGATTCTTGCCTCTGACACTGTCACTGACAGTGAACTGAAAATTTTCTAAAAATATATTTTAAGATATAATTTTTTTTTAATATGAAGAATCTGTTATAAAGTGTTAAAATTGTCCTAAGTACTCAAAAACGTATAGTTTCCTACATGTATAGATTCTACATAAGTGGGGAACTATTCTCTTCTTAAACCATTGTAACTTGACCCTAATATTAAGACTGACTGATAGATCTACATGGTATACACACTATTTATTGTGACAGACACCACAATACACTGTAAAAGGGCATTAACTTGATATTGGTTGTAGTACATATGTTCAAAACGTTGTTTGATCTTTTTGATTTTTTTTGTTGTTGACAAAATCAACTATCAATGTAAGAATAATGTTTTATATGTCAATATCGGTATGTCTAATGCCCTCTTTCAAGTTTAGCTCTTTTGTTAGTCAAGAATTAGTTGTTTTAATTTTCATGAAGATCATTTTTTTTTTTTAAGGTTAAAATATTAGGAATTATTGTCCACATAGTGAATTCTTCAAATGTCTTCAAAGGTAACATATGGAGCCCTAAATCTGTGCAATTGTCTTATACCTTGCTCCCAATTGTGGAAAACCTGAAACCATCTTTCAAATTACATTTCAACAGCTTTGCCATTTGAACGAACTGAGCCTTACAAGCATGGGTTGCTATGGATACAGAAACTGATCCCATTTTCGAAGACAGCCCAAATCCTGTTTCATCACCCATCCTGGAAGAGAGACAGGAGAATATTATTCCTTTGAACTCTGATTCAAAGTCAGTCATGGACTTGTTAGTAGGACTTAAAATAGCCATTGAGGATCTGTATACTTCTGAGGTCCTTGAGGTGAGGTTATGCTGTTGGTTAACCTGCTGTTTGGTTATCTTATGGCTATGTATCATCCTTGCCTGGAAGACGTATGGACAGGAAATCATGACAGTGCTTGCTGGACAGGACAAGTTGAATAGGAGTGGGTCAATATCAAGAGAGTCTAGCAGACAGAGGTATTAAAGTAGTACATGTTAATGTTACTGTCATACTTGAAAGTTACCCTTTTTTCATTTCAAGAGCAGTTCTTCGACATAGAGTGTGGTTGAGATTTAGGTGTATGGACATTTATTCTATTTGGGACTTAAAGTCAAGGTAGAAATGGAAATGCAGATGGAGAAGGTGAGACATTGAAATTGTTTTTGTGTTTACAAAATTAATGACACATGAAAATGTACATTCTTATGCTGAGAATTTGAGAGATAAAGTACAAAGCAAAAGAAGAAAAGAATATGTGTAAGAATATTGTGTCTTTTATTTGCTTTATGTTCACATATAAATATTTAAATTTTTCATCTATTTTTGTAAATTTCTCAATTCAGTTCAGCAGAAGATGCCTCGGTAGTGACAGAACCTCCAGTAAGCAGGAGTGAGATGTGGCAGGAGCCTGGAAGACCAATAGAAACATCTATCTCTGCACCTCATCATCCCAAGACCGATTGAGAATTGAAATATCTCTTCAGCATCTCACCCTCCAAAAAACTGTTTGAGAAATCAAAACTTTTCTTCTCAACACTGAAAATGACTAGGTTAGCAGAAGAATGAGAACTCTAAGTATAGTGAAGTTGGACAGATGGTATCTTAGGGATACGTTCAATGAGTTTACCCATAAGTGCCTAATAGAAAATGGGAGAAAGTATTGTGGAAGGAGTGGATTATATCGAGTCCTGCAACCATGACATGAATTTGAAGTTTAACCTGATGAGATTTTTAACCTTTGCCAACAATATACTACTTCCACTGCCTATGTGTTAGATACAAGAGCATTTTCCCTGCTGCTATCGACATGTTTTTATTTCAATCTCCAGCTTTGTTGATTAAGGAGATGAGAGAGGGAAAGTTTTTTTTTACATAATAGGCTTGAATAAATTACATTATGACAAGGGTTAAGTTGATTTCTTATCACTTATCGACCTGGTCAATGGAAAAAGCACCTGTGTCAAAGAAAATACATATATGAAAGCAAATTCATATATAGCAAATCAATGAGCAATGCCTGCTCTTTTCAAAATTTTTCTTGTGGGCTCTATCTATTGCAAGGATATTATACCTCTACTTTGTATGTTGTATATTTTTTGTAAGCCTCCTTGGCTCCTTGAAGGTTTAGATGTCTTCAAGTTGTCTATTATGCATCTATTTTTTTTCTCTTCACAATACCTAAAAAAATACATGTGTAAGGTACACTTCAGCTGTGGTAAAGTATGCATCACTATTAGAAAGAAAATCTTAACAGGTTTCAATTTAATTGATCAACATGAAATTTTCAAAGCGAGTGCAATATAACCTTGTGTCCCACAAAAAAGCCATTCAATATTATTATTTATTGTGTGTAAACTAGTTCCTCAATTTTCACCATTACATGTCCTAATGTTTTTGTATCGACTTCAACATAAAACAGATAGAAAAACATTATTTTGTCCTTGCCCAAGCAATCTGCAAGGGCTGCGCACATAATCCATTGTCTTAACATTTGCATATTTAAATGCATATTCACCTTTTTTCGCGTCACGGACACCCCAGACCATGAGATATGGAAATATATTGCAAGGTCATCCAGGTACTTTTACACAAACCATGAGATATTGTTTTAAAATTGCACAGTCATTTGGGTACTTATGCATAAACCATGAGATATGCTAATTTTTCTCTCCGTGAAAACCCTTTATTACAAATAATAATAATACAGTATATTAAACAATATATAAAATTAAGGAAAAATTAATACTCCACCAACATTAATTAGGATAAAGCTTTGAACTTTCATGCTTGGATGGGCACATTCATTTTTCTGTTAGATGCCCATGTTTAAATGTACTTGCTCCATTTTTGCAATTTTCTTAATCAGACCTTACAGTTAATTGAATGTGCCCATCCAAGCATGAAATTTCAAAACTTGATCTTAATTGATGTTTGTAGAGATAAATTTTTCTTTTAATACATATTTTGTTAAATTTCAAAACTTGATCTTAATTGATGTTTGTAGAGATTTATTTTTGTTATATTTTATTAACGGTTAATAAGAAATCTTTGAACAATAAAGAGTGTCTACTTTTTTTCTTTTTTTTTGCTGAGTGTAAAGGCCACCACACACCTTAGGATCAGTCTGCAGTCCGATTTCAGAAGAAAATGTAATATCATTTGACAAATCATTTAAAAACAACAAATATTTTTGATTGAGGGTCTGAATAGTCATACAGATAGTAAAATTGATAATACAGCATTTGCCGAGTTTTCTAGTCGGTGGAATGGCCAAATCGTCTCCGAGTCGCAGTGACGTTACAAAAATTGTACGACTGCCTACGATTTGAAACTAATATTGCCCTTTTTCCCTGTAGAAACTTGAAGCTGACAGCTCACCGAAACCCTATGTTTAGTATTCATATTACTTTTCAGAACCTGAATAGGGTAGATTTCATTTGTTAAAATTCCAATATTTAATGCCATAGCGATTTATTTCACAAATCAGATCACAGACCGATCATAAGGTGTGCGGTGGCTTTAAGTGGACTGGTCATTTTCTCCAAAGGTACATGTTTTAATGACACTGCCATTGGAATAATTGCACAACAAAGATAAGGACAAAGAAAGAAAACAAGTAAAAACTTTCATAATATTGTCCGATACTAAGTTACTCATATATCGCTCATCTCATCTAGATCTTGAAAGAGATTTGTTATTTTGTCAAGGGGAGCAGTTGTGTTTTATTTACATTTGTGTAGTGTGATTTTGATGTAATGTGCATTTCCCAGAGACTCCAGCTTGAGTTATCCAGTCAATTTGCTTTTGTTGATTACATTGTAGAAATGACATACATTTATGTTTAATATTTTGAGCCATTTTTAAGTTCTGAAGAATGCATTGTTATTTGTTGTATTAATGTATTTGTACCAATCACTTTTGTATTGGGAATTTTAATTTGTAGTTATTCTAAGTACAGAAATATTTTACAATTATCATGTTCTCAGGGAAATTCACAAGACTTTTTTCCATAGATAATTTAGTTATACCACGTCTTTGAAATTCTGTTTGAAGCACATTTTAGTTATTCCCTGGATGGAGAAATTGGAGAATTCTTGTTTTTCTACTTTTTTTCCTTCAATCACATGTTCATGAAAACCTGTGAGAAAATGTGTGTAATAATGTGGTCAATTGCATGATAAACACCTCATTTCTTACAAAGAGGAAGTGAGGAATGTCTTTTTATTACCTACTTTATAATGGAATATAAAAGAGACATGTTTTTGTATGAAAGTAATTCAAAGTATGACCATTCATGTAACTTACTTTAAATATTTTTCTTAATTTTCCAAAGATATCCTTCAGATGAGCTCTTGTCTACATTTTGCAAGACCACACAAACAGAAAGGGATTTACATTAAAAACGAGAAACTATCATGAACTGTCAACAAGAGTAGCTTTAGTGGCATGAAAATTTCATGTAATTAGCGTTTTGATTCTATAATTTGGCTGGAGGAATATGGACCACCCTAGACCCTAACCCTATACCTCTTCACATTCATAAGATTTTATAACAAGATTTCCAAGAAAATTAATTGCCATCTATTCATCCCACTTACCACACAGGGTGATCAAATCAGGATTCATTTGTGGCCCACATTTTGAGCCTGAAATGGGATCATCCTATTCGATACAGTGTATGATGCCCTTATTATTTTGAATTTCATTACTCTGAAATTTTTTTTTTTGCTTCACTTGATTAAATTTGTACATCTGAAATAAAATCTTATCCTTTAAATCTATGAAGAAGCAAAATACAATTGTGTGTTCTCTCTGAGTTGTGTTAACAGCATGACCAAAGTACACAAAACATTAATAAAAGTGTATACTGTACTTCCTTGCAAAGTACTTTTTTAATTCTTAAACAATTTATTCATGATGAAGAGTAACTATATTGGTAAATGAAAAAATAGTGTTCACTTGACTTCCAATCATAAGCTTGTGGGTTTAGAACTTCCCGCATATTAGAATTACGATGAAACACATTCCACTTTCAACCAATCAGAATGATGTAATTCGGAATTGTGAATGATATCAAGTTGCATTTAATTGCAACCCTTGCAGTCCCCTTGCTTTAGCCTTTAAATATTCCATTGGGTTGCCTCTCTAACCTCAACTTGGATATGAAGAAATAATAATACTGGGCTGAGTGCTGTTCCTTGCAAATCCATGAAACTTAGCATACATGTAGACCAGGGCCCCGTTGCATAAAACTTACCATTAATGGTAACTCTGCTATCAATGGTAACTACTATGGTAACATCACTCAACAGCCAATCAAAATCAATGTTAACTTACTGTTAATGGTAAGTTTTATGCAATGGGGCCCTGAATCGTTCTTGGCCAATAACACTTGACTATTAACAAAGAACAGAAGTGTTTTTCTATACATCGTATACTGCATTATGTTTTTATCGGGATTACTATTCCTAAAAATAACTGCATTTCTAAAAGCAAATTCTTCAAGTGAACACGAATGACACAATGGAATGAAGGTTTGTTTTGGTTAACTTAATCATTGAGAATGTCATTTATGAAAGTGATGAGGGAGAAAGAGAGAGGGGGAGGAAAGAGGGGACAGATAGAGAGGAGAGGAGAGGAAGGGAGAGGGAACGAGAATATTGGCTTTCTCGGTTTAAAATACACACATTTCAGCAGACATATATATTTTGTCACAATGAATCCACAACAGTGCCATACAGCACAATCCTTTTTATACCATTTTTTTAAAAGTGGCAGTAAACTGGAATATCAAAGGTTGGGAAGCATAATATTAGTATGCAATATACAATTTAAAAGGCTTGGTATCTCCAAGCCTTCTCTGTATGTATTTATTGAACGTTGGAATATATTACTTTGCAGAGTTCGGATTACTGAAGCCATACATGGATGTGGAGATAAATATTCAGCAATTATTATTTATATTTCACTAACAATCAGCAGTTTGGCACATACCACAGACATGCATGCATGACCTTGTAGCCAGATCATAAATACACGGTTGAAAATTTGAAACTCATCATGACTCTGATCGGAGTATTATTTCTAGCACTTATCTGGTGGATACACAAGGAGTATTTGTATGTCCATTACATTTGTCCCAGTTAATCCAGTCATTACCAAATTATTTCCTTCATCTAATGCACTGTAGAATGTATAGGAATCATTATTTTCTAGGAATGCACCAGGATCTAACCCTGACTGGCTTGCCCTGGTGTCCTGACCAAGGTCAGCAATGGCTCCAGCAGCATCTGTAGGTCCATCTTGTCCATCTGTTCCAGCTGAGAGGAGCGTAACATGGAACCCAGCTTGGTAAAATGTCTGTAGGGCTGAGCAGTTATTCATTGCGATGCTTGCCGCTAGAGCAAGCTCCTGATTCCTGCCTCCCTTTCCTGTCCCTCTGATGGTGACAGTGGTTTCTCCTGCACCAATGATACAAACTGGCTTTTTCCCATGAACAGCCCTTTCCAACATAACCTCAAGTTCTTGAATCTTTTCTTTGGTAACCTTGAAGCTTTCAGCCAACAAGTCGGCTCCTCTGGATGATCCTGTTGAGTACCTCTCACACACATACTTTGCCATATCAACAAACATAGATGCCACATGCTTTGCTTCCCCATCTATGGCATTTGATATGTTCACTGTCTCAAAACCTATGTCTTTTGCTCTCTCCAGGGCTGCAGCTACAGCAATTGAATTACTTCCAATTATAACATTATTCACATGGAAAAGGGCACTTGGTTGTTCTACCTCTGAACAGTTTACAGAGTCAACTGGCCTGTCTAGATCTTTCATAACTGCAGCAGGTATATCATCTGCAGAGATGTTAAAGTCATGGAAGATCTTCAGACAGTCTTTTGGAGTGGAGCAGTCAGGTACAGTGGGTCCACTTGCTATGAGATGTAAAGGGTCTCCTATGATGTCTGACAAAATCAAGCTGATGACCTGTTTGAATTAGGACATCAAAATAGGGATTGTAAATGGGAAATTTATTCTCTCTAAAATTACACATTTAAAAAAAATTTGTTTTGTGCAGTTATCTTTTCATTCTGCATACAGATTTACAAATAGATTTAAATGTTATTTGGAATAAACCATGGATTTAAATCTTATACAATTAACTTTGTTTAAGTCGAATCTGTTGGGACCACAAAAAATAGTTCGACTTATGCAGAATTCGACTTAGGAAATGTAAATAACACATGTTTTGCATAATTTGGTCAAAAAAATGATTCGACTTGGGGAAAGTTCGACTTATGCAACTTCGAGTTATGCAAGGTTAACTGTATGTTACTAAAGAAACACATGTACATTGAAGAATACCAATAGTGCTATATAACTTTGTAAATGTCAGGCACTTATTGAGTAGTATGCGTACATGCATGAGTACTGACTGCCCTTTCATTCCAATTCATTTGCAAAAGAAGCTGAACATAATCTGATAATGATTTGCCTTAGCCTTGCAACAAATATTGGACCAAACAAACTTGGTTGAAACTGAGTGGGTATATTTTTTAATCATTCCTCCAATGTGTTGTATGTGGCAAACTCATTCTGGATGGAAATGAAATCCCCTTGTAGACATGTACCTATTTGCAAGATACAGGCTTCAGCAAAATCAGTGCACCATGTATATGAGGACAATTGCATAGGCTTTCAAGAAATCCACTGTCTGGATTTTTCAATATCTCATTGTATTGCCTAAAGAAATTATGTTCAGATAAGATCACACAATTCATTGCGTAAAATGCTAGGCTTTTGAAACTTCCCTACAGTGGATTTCTTGAAAGTCTTTGCGATCATGTCAATGAAGGAGCAGTACGATTTTAGTCTGGAATGAGCACACTGCATAGAGCATACAGATGAGACTGATCTCCTTTCCTATGTCTTTGTAACTAACCTTTGCAGGGCTTGCCAAAGCTGCAAGTCTACCACCCTTGAGTGTGGACAGATTCTTCCTCACTGTGTTAAGCTGTTCTATAGTAGCCCCTCTGCTGGCAAGTAGTTTGATGACTTGTAGTTTCTCATCTAGTGTGACAGGTGGGATGGGTGCAGGTAACAGAGCAGATCCACCACCTATACAGAGACACACAGAGACACACCATAAAAGTTATTCATAGATTACATACCTATCAGGTTAACACATTGACTATACTCACAGGTTTTCTAAAGGGCTTTTATATTTAGATCGGTTGTACATACAGCATGCACCTGATATGGATCATGTCCAACAGGTGAAGCACAAAAGGGCAGTGATGCAAGCATGTTTTGAAATGAATAAGATAAATAAGTAAGTTTGTATCTAATCATCTAGCATCAAAGAGAAGAAGTTGGGCTAACTCGGCACTAGGGCGAACTCGGTACTACCGGAAAAGTGAGGCCGAGTTAGCCCAGGGTGTTTAAATCGATCATGAAATACCAATGTGTAAGGTTTTGTTGTGATTACTAGCTAAGAATACATATTTTATAAAAAATTCTTTTTGATATAATTGTATGAAATACTCACTTTAAAGATAATCTTGCAATTTTCTTGAGCTAACATGATATAAAAGTGACATTTTAGACAGTTTTATCACACGACACAGCTCGCAATCGCCGTGCGTAGCATGCACTATGTTTTGTACGGAATTCAGAGCGATGAGTCGATCGGACACACATTTTGCAAAACTGCAAATTACGTACTGCAAAACTCAGTCGGTAAAAAAATTCATCCATCATGAAATTATGGAATCGATGCATGAGTTGTCAATTTCAGTATGTTTCAGACATGATTGATATCTATGGAAAATTGCAATAATTCCTTCATCAAAATATGTAATGTTTCCAGATACGAGTCCGAGTACCAAACACAGTCACTGAGTCAGTGAATGTAACACATGGCGATTGGGAATGCGAGCTGTGGTTAAACAGCCTAAAAATGTCACTTTAATAAGATATTAGCTCAAGAAAATTGCCAGATTATCTTCAAAGTTAGTATTTCATGCAATTCTATAAGAATAATGGTCAAAAAAAATATTCTTAGCTAGTATTTAGTAATCAAAACGAAACCTTACGGATTGGTATTTCATGATCAATTCAACCTCTCCAGGCTAACTCGGCCTCGCATTTCCGGTAGGGCCGACTTCGCCCTAGTGCCGAGTTAGCCCAGATTCAAAGAGAATATGCCTACCGTCCATACATTACAGAAAGGTGATTGTAAGTTTGCAGTTGATTGGAGGATCGATTCGCATAAATTTTTATATGATGATGGCCCATTTTACATATGAGTTGATAAAAAAGTATTCACATCAAAGTCATTAAGATAACTGGTAATACTAACCTGAAATCATTACCAACAGGATGTCACTTTCAGTAAGTTTGCTAGCCAGTGCAGAGATTTCTGTAGCTGCCTGCAATGAGGCTGAATCTGGCAGGTTATTCTTTGCTCCTTCAATCATTTTAACCTTTGACCCTGAGCCAGGCAGAAGAGCTCTGGAAAAGCAAAGGTGAAACACAGTCATTAAAATTAGTGATTTAATTTAACAGGAGATTCACTATATTGAATAAGAACAAAGTGCACAGGTTTCTCTTCCTAGAAATATCTAAGTGACTAA
This sequence comes from Heliocidaris tuberculata, assembly GCA_025618425.1. Lineage (NCBI taxonomy): Eukaryota > Metazoa > Echinodermata > Echinoidea > Camarodonta > Echinometridae > Heliocidaris > Heliocidaris tuberculata. The sequence continues at coordinate 15,166,793 of CM046832.1, read as the reverse complement.
ATAGCACAGAATAAGACATTGTAAGCAAGTTGAGTAAAATGAGATAATAAAGTTAGAGTAAACTTTCGCATTTTCTATGAATTCTACAAATACATACTCTTTCTTCAGGTCTCTCAGGGTCTTTTGAATCCCAAATGGAACACTTGCAATTCCACCAATCACGTCATCACCAAGGACATCCTCAGAGGCTCGCACCATTCCAGCCACTGCCTTCCCGAAAGCAGCAATATGAATATTCTTATTGATTGTGTATTGTTGTCCATTGACACTCAGCATTCTGCCCTCCAATCTTAGGGCATCTGAATCAAAACAAAAAGGCTTACAAGTTCAAGAGCTCAAGAATACTTTTCTTTGGTATCATACAAGTGCATAATTAGGGACTTTCATTGCGAATAATGTAACTGGGCATGAAACTCAAAGGAATGTCAAGAAGTAACTACACGACTATTGTTAAGGCCACCGCACACCTTACGATCGGTCTGCGATCCGATTTCAGAAGAAAACGTAATATCATTTGACAAATCATTTAAAAACGAAAAGTACTGTTTAATGAGGGTCTGAATATTCATACAGATAGTAAAAATTGATAATACGACCTTCGCCGAGTTTTCTAGTCGGTGGAATGGCCAAATCGGCTCCGAGTCGTAGTGACGTCACAAAAATCGTACGACTGCCTACGATTTGAAACTAATTTTGCCCTTATTCCCTGTAGAAAGCTGACAGCTCACCAAAACCCTATATTTAGTATTCATATTACTTTTCAGAACCTGAATAGGGTAGATTTCATTTGTTAAAATGCCAATATTTAATGCCATAGCGATTTATTTCGCAAATAGGATCGCAGACCGATCGTAAGGTGTGCGGTGGCCTTTATATATACTGATGATAGAGATGATGATAATATTGATATCAAAAGAAAAAAAACAATAATGAATTCTGGGGATTTAATTACTGGTGGATATGACTCAATGGGGCTGAATTATGTTTTATGTCTCAGGCTATGAAGATTACTAGTGTAATATACCTTTCACACAAAGACTGAGGTAAACTGCTTTGAAAATTCCTTTGGATTATTTGATACTAATCCTAATGAATTTCTGACCTTTGACCATCTGACTTGGGAGAACAGCTTCAACTCCAGCATCAAAGATTTGTTGTGCACATTGCCCAAGATGATGACGATGTTCTACATTAGCTCCTGATGTGTGAGATGCACGAAGAGCAGACATTCTGGATGATCCAACAAGTTGAAGAGGGACAGCAGCATGGAATGACTCAGAGTAGATATGAAAACATATTGATCGTATCAACCTCAGCATTGCTCAATACTCCTGTACAAGAACAATTATAGAAAAAAATTGCATTCTATAGCTTTCAGTGTGAAAAATAGCTTTCTGGCTCCAGGAGGTCTTTTTACTTTTTAATAGCACAAGAGAGATGTTTTCTTGCCAGAGCCATTTGAAGTTTTCCAAAGCTAAATCACTCATAGTCTGTGTAGTCTATACCACTCACAGATTACAAGGATACTGTAACCATTATATTTTAAGTGTTTAAAAAAAAACCAACTGATCTAGCAAGTAGCACGTCTAAGTTCACAATGAGTGACTCCATCTTTACATTTTCAACACTGCCATCTCATGGAATAATCTACACACACACTAGTGTGTTATGTCAAAGATCTTAAAAAGGAAGATAGAACACTGCCTGGGGAAGGACGCCCAACAGCTTTGGGTAGGTAAACTGACGCATTGACTGTGTACAAACCATTTGGGAAAAATGACCCAAGGGGGTGAAATACTGTAACAGGAAGGAAACCAGGCCAAGCATCACTATGAATTCAGAAGAAAGAAAGGGCTTGAAAATAAATGAGAAGGAGAAAAAAAAAAGGGGGGATATTCAACAGGGGACATGCACCTATCACAGTGTTGTTCCATGTTCGTGCCCATTTTATTTATACTTAAATATAATTTTTTAAATGTATTGGTTTTTCAAAAGATGAACAATAGGTAAAAATAGTAATAATCATACACACACAGGGGGCTCCGGGTGTGTGTGTGTGTGTGGAGGGGGGGGGGGTCCAGGGGCACAGGGTCCCGACTTTTACAAGTACCAGAAAAGTGCCCCTTTCTTTCTGATAATTTTGATAAATGTTGCCCGACTTTGTTTAAATTATGGGCACGTTCAAGCGAGTGGAATCAGACATCTTTTGCTGTGGGGGGGGGGGGGGGGTCACTGTACCCCTCTTGACTCCAGCTCCTCTGCCTTACATTTTACTGGTACATGTAGTAATACGGGTACATGTTGTTACTATATAAAGCCGCACCGATTCTTTGAAGCTACATATGGCTCTTTTTGCAAGAAAAAGTGGGAAATGTATAGGTAAAATGGGTTGTGTTCATTATAAGAGGAAGGGAGGGGCTATCAGAGGGGGCACTTGATATCAGAAGTTAAAAGTGACATTTACTTTGATATTAGATCTGAAAAGGTACACTTATCAGTTAGGGAAAATGGCCCTTATTACAGAGCAAAAGGGGCACTTATCTCCAAGATAAAGGGGAATTTAATGAGAGACAAAGGGGCGAACTTGAAAGGAGCAAATATTGTACAAGTCTTTCAAAAGGGGCACTTATCAGAAAGGGAAATGGCACTTTCTAGAAAGGAAAAGGGGCACTTTTGTGGTAAAAAGGGGCAGTTATCAGAAAGCAGTAAATTTCAAAAATAACAAGGGACACTTTTGTGTACTTGAAAATATGGGGGGGGGGGGCACTGCACCCTATATTTATCACCTATATATAGATTTCCACTTGAAGATAACAATCAAGGCCACAACATCTGTGTGCATCAGTAGTTATTCAGAGCACAATTGTCATTGTGCTTTGCAGCTGAAATTCCAGAGCTGCTTTTAACCCAGAGTCATGAATCATTAATGACATTGAATAGTAAAACTGGCAGAAATGACAGGTGTCATGCACAATGGTATTATCATTTTCTGAATTTTATTACTGATACACACAGATTTTGTGGCCTTCATTTTCAAAAACCTGAAAACCTAATTAGATATTCAGAGCATCAATTTAAGAGCATTAATCATGGAAATTTCACAGAACTTATCCCAGATTAATTTTATATCATTTACTGAAAAAATGTGAAAGTCTCATTCTGTCATAACTTGAGTTATTAATGATCAAAAGTGTAAACATTTTTTTTAAACACCTAGTACATGTAACCAATTTTATGCATTTGATATGAAAGAAACCCAATTAAACTATGTAAGATAGGCCTACCACATAATGCACTATAAAGATTTGATTCAATTTCAAAGAAACAATGTACTACAATCTTGTTTTGATCTTCATTTTTATTGCATCTTCAGAAAAGCACAACAGTGACAAATTTTGACATGAGTCAAAATGTCACAATTATTGGCAATCTCAAGGCAGTTTCATGGCAATTTCAAGGCAATTGACAATGCTACAGAGCATTCTACATCAATTTTTGTTTTTTACTTAAAATTCCCTGAGGGCATAATCATACACATCTATGTTTCATAGTAATTCAAAGGGGGTCCGCTTGCTAGTCATAAGGACCGCTATTCATGACAGCTGTTCATAAGGACCGCTATTCATAATGTAGAAAAGGCTCATTATTCATAAGGACTGCTATTCATAATACGAGAGGGTGGCTATTCATTACGAAATAAGGGTCGCTATACCCTACCATATTATGAATAGCGACCCTCTTCTCCTATTATGAATAGCAACCCTCTTCTCCTATTCTGAATAGTGACCCTCAATCCATATCATGAATAGCGACCTTCATTTCGTATTATGCATAGCGACTCTCTTCCCCTATTATGAATAGTGACCCTCTTCTCATATTATGAATAGTGGTCCTTATGAGTAATGACCCTCAATGTGAATTAGGAATAGTGACCCTATTGATCATGTCACATTATGAATATCAGTCCCTATGTAAAATGGTCCTTATGACTTTATGAATAGTGACCCCCCCCCTTTCCGTTTTATGAATAGCGGACCTTCAGGTACAGGAACTTACACATTATGAATAGCGGTCCTTATGAAAAGTGGTCATTATGAGTAGCAGTCCTTATGACTAGCAAGGTTGCCCCATTCAATGAAAGCTTGACTAGTAAATAAAATGCCATAACTTGATAATAGATGATGGAGCGGTGGCGAAACAATCCCCCTTCCCCCACCCCCCAACAAAAAAAAGCTAACATCATTACAATTTACATAGTAAGTGAACACTTCACAAAAATGTATCTCACCACTCTTTCCAGGAGATAAATTTAGTGAAACTGTCAACAGTCCCTTGATGACCATTAATTCTGGAAATTTGTGACATTCCTAATACAGTCAAACCTTCTTTAGCGACCACCTGTATAGAAAGACCACCTGTCTATAAAGACCACAATTTTTGTTTCCCTTGAAAAGTGTTTTAAAATGTATTAAAGGAACCGTCCATAAAGACCACCTGCTCATAAAGACTGCTTTTCTTGTCTCCCTTGAGTGGTCTTTATAGACAGGTTTCACTGTATATATATATATATATATATATACACATATAGCAGTGTTGGGTCCAAGACCAGAGGGTCCGAGATCAAGATCAAGCTCAAGATCAGACAGTCCGAGATCCAGATCCAGATCAAGATCCGCAGCTCAAGATCGAGATTAGAACATCTGAGATCAAGATCAGATATGTCCGAGATCAAGATCAAGATCGAGGTTACTGATGCCGATCTTGAGACTGGTCTCGAGATCAAGATCGATCTTGAGGTACCCAACATGAGTCGTGTTTTTGCCGATTGGTGAACGATTTTAAAAAGCTTTTTCGTTTGATAATTTACGTAATAACAATGTTGATCTCGAGCGAAAATTCCGAGAACAGAAGCTCCGAGATCAAGATCAAGATCAAGACCAACACCTTCGAGATCAAGAACGAGATCAAGAGCAAAGATCGAGGTTACTGATGCCGATCTCGAGACTGGTCTCGAGATCAAGATCGATCTCGAGGTACCCAACAGTGATATATAGTGTGAGGATTGATGAGATCGGAGACAAGGACGTAGCTGAACTTCAACTTCAACTTTATTAGATCAAGCTATCAAGAAGGCCGAAAGCTTGATCTAATAAAGTTGAAGTTCAGCTACGTCCTTGTCTCTGGTCTCATCAATCCTCACACTGTACGATTTACCGAGACGCCGTCGAAATGTTTAAGTTGTGTATCTTTGCATCTGTATATATATATATATATATATATATATATATATATATATATAATTGTGAGAAATGAAAATGAGAGAATAATGGTTGCGTATTCTTTCCACGAGAGTTGCCAAAGCAGTTGTATATATGTTATTTCCTTACAATTGCTTATAATTATTCCAATATATACATGTATCTCAAAGCATTCGCTTGGATCCAGCTGAGTCATGCGGCTTGTTTTTGTTCAGAACTCACCTGCCCCCAACAAAGGAATTAATAAGCTTGAAGATTTTTCAATCTGTCGGTCAACTGAATCTGGTGTTGCCGAAAACACTGGCCCATCTATCTGTATATGCTGTACCAGGCAGCATTGTTTAGAAAATGACATGTAAAAAGTAAATAGTACTTTACATTGTCATCAATTGCAAAAGTATGGTATAAAGGTCACATAAGGCATAAAATATGATTATGGCAATTATCCCCCTCAGCCATCAAGGTATCACCTGAAACCAAAACCCAAGGAGAGAATCAATGTTATTGGAAAGTGAAAATTCAGAGAAGCACTTTACAAAAAGTTTCATTAAAATTGGTTAAAAAATGAGAGAGTTATGGAAGTTTGAAAAGTCTCGTTTTAATTTCTATGGGGATCCTCAAATTGGTAAAATTGCTTCAAAATGGCTGATTTTGTGAACAACTCTCCATTTGTTTTGTACACAGATTTTCAGATTTTCCCCATTATCTTTCAATGTGCAGTTAATCTCCTTCTGAGCTCAACATATATAATGAGAAAATGTATTTTACACCACATATGTTGAGTTCAGGAGGAGACAAGGAGCACCCTGAGAGATAATGGGGAAAATCTGAAAATCTGTGTACAAAACAAATGGAGAGTTGTTCACAAAATCAGCCATTTTGAAGCAATTTTGCCAATTTGAGGATCCCCATAGAAAGTAAAACGAGACTTTTCAAACTTCCATAACTCTCTCATTTTTTAACCAATTTTAATGAAACTTTTTGTAAAGTGCTTCTCTGAATTCTCACTTTCCAACAACATTGATTCTCTCCTTGGGTTTTGGTTTCCTTTAAGGAAAATAGAAAATTATTGTCATAGTGCACATGGTTACAACAATCATTTTTTTTTCTTCTGAGACTCACTGTACAGTAAAGG